>JANTNU010000002.1:7565842-7576737 GCA_024752395.1 Erythroxylum havanense
AACTTTCAATGGTTCAATAAAGACTAAAAATTGAATCCCAACAACCAAAGAGCAACAAATCAAACACGAGCAACACAATCTAAAACCAATTGCAATTTTGTCCAATAGGGAAGAAAAATTTATGAAATACTAATTAACCAAATAAGGGAAACAACCAAATAGATCTAATCTGTTTAAGACCAACTTTGTATATTGTCTTCATGGTTAACATTGTTTATAAAAAAAATCCTTATGTTGTGGTGCTCACTCCGACCTGCAAAAGAAGGAAGCAAAGCACAAGGTTTTCCAATATCCAGATGAGAAAATGTCTGGAAGAGACTAAAAATTGATTTGGTAAAACCCAAACTGGTGATAATGACAAATAAGATATGACAATTAAGTAGCAAATGATATGCAATAAAAAATAGAAGATGATTGGTTAGATCTTCTCTCAAGAATAGGTTATCGAGAAGATAGATTATCAGGATGATATCAAGTGAGATCTCCTTTCGAGAAGAATAATCTTTTTTTGTGAAAACCCCCCGAAGCACTCAAAAGGAGTCCTCTTTGGCTTCAATTTCATAACAATAGAGGAAGGGACATTATGATATGCAACCTCTGTTGTACCTAATAGATAAGAAAACAGAGAGAGTAATCACAGAGAGCATAAACAAAAAGCAATACATTTGGTTGAGGAAAACAATTGAAAGCCTAAAACTCATCAATGTATCCAAAAAAAGAAAATAGGAAAATTTGAACATTTAGAAATGCTCATCACCGGTGGGGAAGCTTTGGGCTGACCAGATTAAGACTCGCACTCTTCCCCGCCTCATCAATCACTTAAAAGAAGAATAGAAATTTTAGAAAAATCTAATCACTTCTACAAAATTGGTAATAAAAGTGACCATCTTTTGACATGTGCAGTTGGTCTCTTAATTGGTCATACCTACTCTCGTGTTTTAAACATCTTGTTCAATTAATTTGAAAAGAACAGAAGTTAATTAACTAAATGACTAATTGAGTGGAAACTACAGAGTGTGAATTAAAAATAAAACTGAAAAGGATAACTAGAATTCCATTCAGTTCACTTTTTATGTCTTAAAAGAATAGTACGTAATTCTATTTCTATACAAAAAATCCCCAAAACAGAAAGTATACGAAATATCCACGTGCCCTGTTGTCACTTCTTTTTATCCCACGTGCCTTTTATCCTTTTTTTCTTCATATTCCCCCACACTCTCTCTCCTCTCTCAGGCTGCCCTCTCTGATTCTGCCATTTCTCTCCCTAAACGAAAAAAATGAATGCTCACCTTTCACTCCTAATCTCATTCATCTTCTTCACCGATATAGTCTCACCGTTTCCGACGAAGAGGAACAATCCGAAGAACGGTTATTTCTCTTCTTTGGATTCTACGCCCTTCAATTCGAAGCCTTCGAGTCCTTACAATAACAGTTCGGGAACCTCCACCGAAAGAAAGGAGTCGTCGCCCGGCGGATGTGAAGTGTGGAGCAGGGCCTGTTCCGATGGGGTGCTGGCCCTGGCACGGCGGCTGGAAACAGTGGAGTGGTTGAAGAGCTTGAGGAGGAAGATTCATGAGAATCCTGAGCTGGCGTTCGAAGAATTTAAAACGAGTGAGTTGATTAGAAATGAGTTGGATAAGATGGGGATCGGATACAAATATCCGCTTGCAAAAACCGGAATCCGGGCTTGGATCGGTAACGGAGAGCCTCCGTTTGTGGCCATCCGAGCTGATATGGATGCTCTCCCTATTCAGGTTCCCCAACTACAATAATAATTTCTGTGTATGCATGCACGTATTCTACATGTATGTATATGCTTATATATGTGTATATATCATAATATTAAGAACTTAAAGAAATTTAAAGATAGGGGGAGAGATAAAAATGAAGTGATGTTTATGCTGACGGCTGACCATGCACTCCTTAAATTAAGGGATTTATAAATTAATTATTTTATTTTCAAAATTTTAGCTCATTATTTATTCTTTAATTAAGCTTTTGACATGTATTAGGGTTTGCTCAATTATAAAATATTAAAAGTTGATAAGGTAAATATAATAGATATTTTAAGTTAAGTCAATGCTCAATACTTCTTATTTATGTGAACTGACTTCTGACTCATATTTCAGATCCAGACAGTACTTTTCTTTCTGACACATTTTACATTTGGAAGGATGGTGCTTTTATAAGTTTTATTTCTGATTAAGATAATTTTCCTTTTTCCTTTTATCTTTTTTCGTGAGATGACATGACATGGAGCTAAAAATATTAAAAGTTAATATTTAAAATTTGATAATCTTAATGTAAACATAATGACAAGGTAGCTGGGTGGGTAGATTTTGTGTTGGCTTTCCCATTTTAGATGAGAATCTGAGGAGTAGTTAAAGCAAAGAATAGTTGGTGGTTTTGTTTATTTATGATCAGGAGGCTGTAGAATGGGAACACAAGAGCAGAGTTGCTGGAAAAATGCATGCTTGCGGTCACGATGCCCATGTCACGATGCTATTGGGCGCAGCTAAGATCTTGAAGAGCCGCGAGCATCTTTTGAAGGTCTATTGCTTAATCTCTCATAGAATAGGACTCTTGAATCAACTATGCCGCTTTCTTTTTATATCTCTACATAACCCATTCCTTTCCTTCTGAACTAGAACCGGACAATAGGATCTGTTCTTTGCTAATTTAATATTTAACCACTTTTACATAAACATGTTTTGAAGTATTTGCTAAGATGTCTCTTCAAGACAGAGATTAAGTGGTACAGAAAATCTGATCTTCTCTAAAATTATGAATGAAAAGAAAAAGTTGTTTTTTATTTGTATATATATGAAATATGTGATGTAACTACGAGAGAAATATTCTCTTTTTGAGATGGAAACAAAAGTTGAATCTCCAGGAAGATAAGGATAGAGTTAAAAAGATCCATAAAATTAGGAAAAATTGTTTCCAACATTAAATGAAAGAAAATAAATATAATTGAACAAAATGTAAAGATTTGAAAGACAAGTAAGTTTTGGTTAAATTTTTTACGAAAATTATAAAATATATGTTTATAAAAATTTATAAATATCAATATTTTTAAAAAAAGAACCAAACCAGAAATATTTATTTATAATTTAGCCTATCACGTAACTAGTTAGTAAAAATAAATAAATTGTCCCCTTCTTTTAGTACACAGTTTGTCTGTTTCGAGAATAGTTCCAAGTGCAAAGGAGGAGCATAACCTGGAAGTATCAAGCATTAATCGCTGTTGTCTTATCCAAGTTCTTTACAGGCTGTGGTGTCGGTTGTTCATTCGCATGCAAATCGAAGAGTTTAATGGTTTAGGACCCAAGCTTTTTGTTGTTATTTGTAGGGCCTGATTAGCCTCAGTATCTTATGCTTTAATTAAGTACCAAAGTGGGCGAGAATCTAGGCCACGCATATTTAGAATCTCGGATGAATTTGAACAATACTGAAGTAACTAATTAGTTAAACGATTAGAATATGTTTAACCATACAAGTTGAGAATTAATTACAATAATGCATAATTTTGTGTTTGTCTTAGACTGCTGTCTCTATGCAGACATAACAAGACATGGAAGGAACATGTCCTTTATTCTCCCTAACCAGTTTTTATTCTATTCTGTTAAATCTATAGGGCTCACGTAAATATATGGTTAAAAATAACCAGCATAGAATAGGAACAAAAAAACGACACAGAAGATCTGGTGTCGGGCATGGAAAACTGCAATGCCTTAAAAGCTACCATGCCACACTTCCCCAAAGCAGCCAACTTGGAGTCTCCAAGTAAACCAAAAGTAGATAGTAAAAGAAAACTAGCAGTATTGTAAACATGCTAGATAAAGTCTGCAATTAAAAGTTTCTTGAACTGATATTAAAACTTAAATGTTTAGGTCAAATAGTTAAAGAAAGAAATAGATGATTAGAATGTAGCTGTAAGAATGTGACTAGAGATGTTTGGCTGTTTATTCTCTAGTATGTTTTTGAGAATTGAAAAAAGTTAGGGTAATTGTCTGCTTAATATAAGCGTGGATCGTTGGTTGTACTGTTAGAAGAAGTTGATATATTTTCTAGACAATCTGAGGTTGGCCCATTTGATTCTTTCGGTATGATGTGCCAATGAAATCTGCAAGCTGCATTATCTATCCATGGCAGGGAACTGTAATCCTGATCTTTCAGCCAGCAGAAGAAGCTGGTAACGGAGCAAAGCGAATGATTGGAGATGGTGCTCTGGAAGATGTGGAGGCTATATTTGCAGTACACGTCTCGCATGAGCATCCTATTGGTATTGTTGGTTCGAGGCCTGGGCCATTACTTGCCGGCTGTGGCTTCTTCAGAGCAGTAATTGGCGGCAAACATGGTGATGCTGGTAAACCTCACCGCTTTGCCGACCCCATTTTAGCAGCCTCATCCGCTGTAATCAGCTTGCAGGGCATCGTCTCTCGTGAAGCCAATCCCTTAGACTCCAACGTACGTCTTAGTAGCTGAATCCATGGTTTCTCCATTTTTCTTTTGTAACCATAATTTGCCGATTTCATGACTTTGCAGGTTGTCTCAGTTACCACCGTGAATGGAGGCAATGACGTTGACATGATTCCAGACGCATTGGTTATTGGCGGTACCTTCAGGGCTTTCTCCAACGCAAGCTTATATCAACTTCTTCGAAGGATTGAAGAGGTTAAAATGCAATATATACCAGCATTTACATTTGGTTGTTTCTAGAACTAACTGTCATTTCGTTTATTGATCTATCTGAACGCAGGTGATTGTACAACAGGCCCGTGTTTTCGGATGCTTGGCCACAGTTGACTTCTTTGAAAAGGACTTTACTATCTACCCTCCAACTGTGAATGACGATGGCATGTATGAGCACGTTAGGAAGGTTGCTATGGACCTGTTGGGTCCGACGAACTTCAGGGTGGTGCCACCGATGATGGGAGCAGAGGACTTTTCGTTTTACTCAGAAGTGGTGCCTGCAGCATTTTACTACATAGGCATAAGGAACGAGACATTGGGGTCAATACACACAGGTCACTCTCCTTATTTCATGATAGATGAAGATGTTCTTCCATTAGGCGCTGCAGTTCATGCACTGATCGCAGAAAGATATCTTATCGAATATGGATGATTATATAGATTAGCAGTTTAAAAAAAAATCCTAAAGCAGGAATTATATGTAAATTAGTCAAAATATCCGTGTTTTTCTTCATCTATTTTAGCATTTTTACCTATTTTGAGGCCAATAGAGGTGAAAATATATCTAATGGCCAGTGTAGAGCATCAAGTACGAATGAAGCAAGCAGATACGTTCAATTGTCTGGAATATGCTATCCCTCGTGGGTTTAAGAGTAAGATCACTGAATGGATTACTATTCATGTGCATCCTCCTCCATCTATAATGGTGTTACCAAGATATGGTTAAATCAACCATTTGCAGTCAACTCTCAACGTTGGTATTATCCATCCATCCACCGTTCCATGTTAACCGATTGGTTTTACCTAAGCTTTTTGTTCATCCTACAAAATTGTGTTTTGATGTGACACCATGCTGTAGAGGGCTGGAAATAAAAGGTCCATAATAGGAAAAATCTAATAATTTTCTAAGAGGAAGGATCTCACTCAAAGAAGAATTAATAGCCGAGGGAGAATCTTCATGGATAAAACACTTGAATTGATGATTAATCATTACTACATATTGCCCATAGCTACTTATAAGTAAGGATTAACCCATGACTCCTTAAAAACTACTCCATCCGATTCATAATAAGTGTCGTTTTAGATACATTTTAACTATTCAAAATAAGTGTCATTCTTGACTTTGTACGCATGTTTATAATTTTTATTCCAAAATTAACCTTTCATTTCTCTCTCATCTTAATTAATAAGGGTATATTTATAATTTCATTAACTTTCTTAATAAGCGTGTATTTTTCTAAAACGACACTTATTATGAATCAGAGGGAGTAGTTAACAGACTCTGAAATCCAGGAATAATAGATCTGGATTTATCACAAATAATCAGTAACAGATCACTGCTCATTAAGCCCCTACTTAATAGGAACACATGAAACAATGACACAATAAATTGAAAACAAATTCTAATAAGAAGACAAAATTAGGCGTTGGTAGATAAGAAGACTGG
The DNA here is from genome assembly GCA_024752395.1 of Erythroxylum havanense. Classification (NCBI taxonomy): domain Eukaryota; kingdom Viridiplantae; phylum Streptophyta; class Magnoliopsida; order Malpighiales; family Erythroxylaceae; genus Erythroxylum; species Erythroxylum havanense. The sequence goes on from JANTNU010000002.1 coordinate 7,571,985, forward strand.
TATCAGATAAGAAGATAACATAAAATCAAATGCTTGACATATTCTTCATGTGATATGAAATTATGAGCTTATTATTTCTCTCTTCTTGGAAAGACACCTTGTCCTCAAGGTGAAAATGAGGAAATAGTTCAACAATGAGATCATAATCATCCCAAGTTACTCTTCAAGTCGATGCCCTTTTCAAATGATAAGTAATTCCAAAATATGTCCAGCAATCTAGCGGTGTTCTAGTACACAATCAGGTTGTACTAAAAGTTCCTAGTCATCTGAAATTGAGAGAGGAGCTGGTGAAGCTGGGGGCCAAATCCCAACTGCAGGTCATAACAATGAAACATGGAAAATGACATGGATTTTTGCATCTGGTGGTAGCTCCAACTCATAAGCCACAGTACTAATCTTCTTTAGGACCTTGTAGGGCCAAAGAACCTAGGAAAAAGCTTGTCAAAATGTTGCTTGGAGTTGGATTTGCAGCCATAATCTCCAATGTCAAAGGAATGCTCTTGTCGGTGCTTGTCTTGTTGAGCCTTCATGCGAGACTGCACTGGCGAGATTTTTTTTTTCAAAAGTTTCAGCATAGCATCTCGAAGCAACAATTGGTTTTCCAAGTCAACATTTGATGTTTTTGTTGGCAAAGCAAAGATAGAAAATAAAGTAGCAAATAAGAAAAACCGAGTGAAAAAATGCAAACAGAGTATATGACGCAGATATGCAACCGAGATATGTTTATTCAACTCATAAATAATGTGTTTTATAGGCTACAGACTCAACAAACTTAACGCAATATTCTCTTTGTACCAGTCTCTCCTTTTGACTCGATCTTTACAAACAAATCTGGACTCTATCCAACTAAATCATGACTTATTCAACTCAAAGGAAAAGACTAATTTAACCTTACTAAATACAAGATATTTGAATCACTTTCTAACAGTCCCTCTTGATTCAAAATCACACATACCAAGACTATTCCTGAAGTAGCTATGTTTTGCTTGTGGCAGCGCCTTCATAAGAATATCAGCAACTTGCTCCTCAGTGCTGCAGTATTCCAACTTGATTAATCCTTTTGCAACTAAGTCTCGTATAAAATGACGTCGGAAGTCTATGTGCTTTGCTCTCCCATAAAATACTGGATTTTTTGTCATTGCTATTGCTGATAAGTTATCATAATAGATTTTGGTTTTTTTTTTCTTGGGTTTGAAAGATCAGTAAGCAGTTTCCTTAACTAGAGAGCTTGACATGTTGAAGATGCAGCTGCAACATACTCTGCTTCGAACGATGACAAAGCAACTGTTGACTATTGTTTTGAGCTCCAAGTAATAGCAGCAGATCCAAGAGTGAAAAAATTTCTAGAAACAATTTTTCGATTCTCTACTAATCCGGCCCAATCACTATCTGTAAAACCACATAACTAAAAATTTAGATTACAAGTGTACCATAACCCAAAACTTGTGGTTCTAGCGATATAACACAAAACTCTCTTGGCTGCTTTGAGGTGATGCTTCCTTGGATTTTGCATGAATCTCGAAATAACTCCAATAAAAAATGCTAAATCATGACGTGTTTGAGTTAAGTAAATCAAACCTCCTACAAGACTTTTGAAATATCTCCCATTAGCTTTATCAGTACCATCTTTCAATGACAATTTCTCATTCACATTCATAGGTGTATTTACCACTTTGCAATTAAGCATGTTAAATCTTTTGAGAAGGTCTCTAGCATTTTTTCTTTGATAAACAAAAATTCCACTGCTTTCTTGTACTACTTCAACTCCAAGAAAATAATGAAGAAGACCTAAATTTGTCATTTCAAACATCTTCATCATACAAGATCTAAATCACATATAAGAGAATAAGAAGAACCTATGTAAATTATGTCATCGACGTATAAAAAAATGATCAAAATATCACCGTGATATTTCTTCACATATAAGGTGGGTTTGTTCTTACTTCTTTCGTATCCATTTTCTTTAAAATATAAGTCTATCTTGTTGTACCATACTCATGGAACCTGTTTAAGTCCGTAAAGTGCTTTTTTTAGCTTATACACTTTATTTTCTGCTCCTTTTACTAGAAAACCATCTAGTTGGCTAACACACACTTCTTCCTTTAAATCTCCATTGAGGAATGCAAATTTTACGTCAAATTGATAAACTTTCCAATTGAATTGTACTGCTATTGCTAGTACAGTCTTCACCGTTTCGAAGCAAGCAACGGGTGAAAAGATTTCTTCAAAATCGACTCCTTCTTATTATGATTAACCTTTGGCGACCAACCTAGCTTTATATTTCTGCACACTACCATTTGAATTATACTTTGTTTTGAACACCCACTTCAAACCAATAATATTCTTTTCTTTCGGACATTCCACCAAATCCCATGTTTTGTTTTTATTTATCACACCAAGCTCTTCTTCTTTTGCATTTCTCCATTCCACTTTTGTTGCTGCCTCTTGAAAACAAGATGGATCTGTACTAAATAAAGCAAAAGTGCATGTTTCATAAATTTTTGTAAGTGATTTGAACCTTCGTGGAGGTGTTTCATTCAAATCTTCTGAGTCAGGTACAATTTGAATTGGAGTGCTACTGTTGCTACCACTTGTGTTGTTGTTATTGGAAAAGTCTGTGTTCATATTGAATGATTGAATTTTAGCTGTATTTTCACTCAAAGTTGTTGCCGAATTGCTGTTAACTTCCCATTTCCAAAAAGAGTCTTCATCAAACTTTACATTTCTTCTTATTATAACTTTTTCAGTAATGGGATTGTACAAACGAAAAGCTTTAGATTGTGAGCAATAACTAATAAATATACACTTTTTATGTTTCTTATCAAGCTTTTGAAGATGTTGAGAATTTATTAATGCATATGCAATTGAACCAAAATTTCTCAAATGATTTACTGTTGGTTTTTTTACCCCTCTATGCTTCAAATGATGTTTGATTCATGACAACTTTTGTTAGAGAAATGTTCAATAAGTAGACTGCAATTTTGACTGTCTCAGCCCAAACATGATTTGGAAGATGTCAATTCTTCAACATGCTCCTGGCCATCTCTACAACTGTTCGATTCTTCCTCTCCACGATCCCATTTTGCTCAGGAGTATAAGATGTTGTTAATTCCTTGTGAATTCCATTAGTTTCACAAAATTGATTTAATTCATGATATAAGAATTCTCCTTCTCTGTCTGTGCGAAGCACCTTTATCTTATTACCACTTTGATTTTCTACCAAAGCTTTGAATATTTTGAATTTTTCTAGAGTTCCTGATTTAAACTTCAAAAAGTACACCTAACTCATTCGGCTGTAGTCATCTGTGAAAAGCAGAAAATATTGACTCCCACCAAGCGATTCCGTATGCATTGCACCACACAAATCTTCATGTATAAGTTCAAGACTATTAGATGCTCTCCAGGATTTAACTACTGAAAAAATTCTTTTGTGTTGTTTACCATAAATACAGCCTTCACAAACATCATTAGTAAACTCCAAATTAGGCAAACCATTAACCATTTCACTTTGACTCAACAATTTTAATCTTGACATATTCAAATGCCCATATCGTAAATGCCATAATCAAGATTCTGCATCATGTTTTTTACTAACAACAAAAGCACGCTCAATACTTGAAATTGTAAGAGGAAACATCCGATTTACAATCTTGGTAACATGTACTAAGATATGACCAATTTTTTTGCAAGTGATGGCACACAACTCGGTATCAAACAAAACAGAGAAACCATTATCCTTCAACTGACCAACACTCAACAAATTATGTGTCAAACTAGGAACAAACAGAACATTTTGTATAAGTTTTGTCATACCTTGACTGGTGTTAATGGCAACAGTACATCTACCCTCTACCTGAATTTGCCTGTTATCTCCAATCCAAATATGTTTTTTGTTGGTTTCATCCAGCTCTTTGAAGACTGATTTGTTCCCAGTCATATGATCGGAACAACTGTTGTCTACAAACCATACATCAGAATCCATAGTAATTGCTTCAGATTGCACCATAAAAAGCATGCTCTCACCTTCTTCATTTGCAAAACTGGCTTGAGGATTGTTTTGCCAACAATTAGATGAAATGTGGCCAAATTGGTGACATTGGTAACATTGAACTTCATTTCTTCGTCTAAATCAACCTCTACCTCTGCCTCTTCCGTGTTGACCTCTACCTCGAAAATTTCCTCTACCATATCTCGATGTACCTTCTTGAAATGGTTGATCATTTAGTGCTCTTGTATCATCCTGTGCTTGAAAAGCCTTTTCTTCGATGTTCTCGGATGATTTGTTAATTCTTGTTTCATGTGCTTGCAAGGAACCCATTAGTTCATCAAGTGAAAATATTGGGACCTGATCCGGAAACCGGATCCCAACCGAATAACGAAGACCGAAGGAAACGAAAACGAATAGAAACGAAAATTTCACATCAAAATTTTGAATCGGAAACAAAGCAATATATGAAACGAAACGAAAACGAAGCGGAATCGCATCTCAACATATGGAAACAAAATAAAACGAAAGCGGAAGCAATAATTAATCGAACCAAACGAACGAATTTTGAAGCGAAACGAAATACAAAAGTACCGAAGTAAAACAAAGCGAATCAGAATCGATACTTAACAAACGGAGTCGACATCCGAGAACAAAGAAGAACACAGAAACACAATCGCGTTGGAAACCTAGACTAATCCGATGCGAAAATCCGGTATAATTTTTTTTTCTTTTTTCCTTATATTCATCTTCATTCAAACTTAAGCA
>JANTNU010000002.1:7601590-7615018 GCA_024752395.1 Erythroxylum havanense
AAATATACACACTAACAAGAGCTATGAAGACATAAATAAACACAAACCTGGATGAAGATGAGGCGCAGAGAGGATGAAAATGCTGGATGAAGATGCGGCGCAGAGAGGATGAGTGCAGAGAAAAAAAACAGGGTTTGAAAACGCGATATTTTTTGTTGTGAAATATCACGAAAACGTGAATTTTCCGTTTCCGTAAGTGAGTTGCGGTTTTTTTAATTTTTAAAACAGTGAAATAAATCAAATACAACCAAACGTGATTTATTTGAAAGTTTCAATTTCTATAAAAACCGCAACAGGAAACGAGAAAAAAATAGAAAACATACAGGGCCTAGGTTTCCTTCCTGTCTACAATTCATTGGGTATCTTAGGAACTGTCTTACTAGGGAGCCTATTAAACAGATATGCAACTATCTTTAATGCTTGCATTCACAATGATAAAAATACAGTATTATAAGTTAACATATTCCTATCCATATCTATAAGAGTATGATTCCGTCTTTCAGCTACACCATTTTGTTGTGGTGTACTAAGTATTGTATATTGCACACGTATGCCTTAACTTGCAAGAAACTTTACAAATGGACTTAGACATTGTCCACTTTCATCAAATTTTTCATAATGTTCACCACCTCTATCAAACCTCACTATCTTTATTTTTCTATCTAACTGTTTTTCTATCTCATTAACGAATATCTTTAGGACGTTCACAGACTGAGACTTCTCATATGGCAGATAAATATAACTATATCGTGAGAAATCATCAATAAAAGTAATGAAATATTTTTCGTCGCCGCAAAAACGAACGTCAAAAAGACCACATATGTTAGTGTATATTAATTCAAGTAATTTGCTACTTCTTGTGACTAGATTCCTTAATATATATTCAGTTTGTTTACCTTTAATGCAATCCACATATATATCCCAGTCAGCAAAATCCAATTGAGAGAAGATTTCATTTTTTACTAATCTCTGTACCCTTTCTTAAATATATGATTTAATCTTTTATGTTACAAAAAAGTATAATATTCATTATATGCACTAAGTTTATTTCCTATAATATAGTCAACATGAAATAGAGATTCAGTAAAATCAACATCAAGTTTGAAACAATATAAATAATCAATTAAAGTACCAAAACCATAATAGTACTTGTGTTTATATAAAGAAAACACACAGTTTCCAATCTTAAAGTTAAAACCATCATCATCCAATTTTGCAACAGAAACTAAATTCCTAGCACAATCAGGAATATAAAGATAAATTTTTAGATCCAGGTGACACTCAATGTCAAAGATCAATCTGTATGTCCCAATGTCCTCTATTCATGCCTTCATTATGTTTCCCATATAAAGGAATTTTCAGTTCCGTTTAAGGTTTGGATTGAAAGGAATCTCTGTTTAACATGTGACAAATAAGTAGTTGTACCGGAATTTAACCAGCATGTATTATTAAGCACTATAATAAGATTTGATTCAAAACATACTGAGATATATTATATACCTTTCTTTTCGAACCAAGCATTTCTTAAAGGCAATCCTTCTTGAAGTGACCAGACTTTTTACAGAAATGACACCTCTTATCTTTATGGATTCGACCCTCATTAACTTTACTAAGAGCTTTGTCCTTATCTTTACTTTTCTTTCCTGGTTTGGTCTTGCTGTTATTAGCTTCTTGATGAAATGTGAGATGAACGGAGTGTTTCTTCATTTTCTTCAATCTCGCTTCTTCCTGAATCAACATGACCTTAATTTCTTGAAGGTTCAATTTTTTCTTAATTGTGTTATAATTCACCTGGAATTAGTCAAACTCAAGAGGAAGTGAGTTGTTAATGAATTGTACAAGAAAAGACTCACTTACACCCATACCTATGGATTTCAACTTCGCAGCTAGATTTAACATATATGTTACATAATCATGAATAGGTTGTGACTAATTAAACTTTTTAGTCGCCAGTTCACTCATTAAAGTCCCTACTATAGACTTATCGACTATATCAGTTTGGGAGTATTCTTTAAGCTTCAACGTAAACTTCTTTACATTGTTCGTTTTAGGCATTGACGGCTTTACATTTTCTGCGGTTATCATTCGCATCAAATTCAAGCTTAGCCTGTTAGACTATTATCAAGCCTAATAATAAGACTTATTAGCTTCAGAACTAGTCTCAGTTATGGTTGCGGGCCTTGCGTCTAAAACTATGGCCAACTCTTAAATCCATTACATCCAGTCGGAATTGGATTTGTTCGAATGAATCAGCATAGTTCAAACCATTGAATTTGATTAGTCCATTTCCTAAAGCAAACAAATTAGTAGATGCTACAAACACAACATATATCTCACATATTAATGCTTTGAGTAAACATAAATGGATTCAAACTAACTAATACACTTTGATTATGCATTTAAATTCTCCTTTAAAAGAAATTTAAATACATAGATGTAACCTATTATGATGCAAATATAGCTCACTATAATAGATAATCAATCATGTTCTAGTCAACATTTATGTTGTCTTTGGATATACAATCATATTAACCAAATATGTTGATGAAGTCCCTTTAATATCATTAATTATAAGCAATGATCCACCTTTGGGTGACCTCCTAGCATTATAATTAATAATCTTAATTGTTCATTTCAATCTTTATTTCATTTTAACATCATATCATAATGAACAATTTAACCAATCACAATTAAATGATTAATATTTTTAAGTTAGGTCACTTTGGTGACTAACAAGCTTTTCATGCAATAAACATTTAATTGAACAATTATCATACATGACAAAATTTAATTTAATTAGTTTATTCTAAAATACCATAATGTCATGTAATACATTCAACATATAACGAAAAATATAATTCCAAGCATGATATAATATAAATGGTCAAAGTACCAATTAAAACATAATATGACACAAAATATATTATGTATAGCAAACATAGGTGCAACTTTTATGCATATAAATCTAAATTAATTAATTGATTATTTCATTAATTAATTTAAATTATCAATTAAGTAATGAAATTATGAGTTATGACTCAAAATTAAAATACCTTAAGTATGACCAATATTCAAACCCATAAAATTATTTTTAATAAAAAATTAAATAAAAAATTAATCGGCAGGTGCGTGCTGTCAATCTACTGTGCGTTGCCTTTTATGTGAGGCGCATATATTGCACATGCCTCATCTTCCTCAGACAATGCACTCTGGTTTTTTTTAATTATATTCTAACATCGTTTTATTTAATTCTTCTTGCATTTCTTTGTCAGAATCCTCTTTAGCTTGAGCCAACTATAACGACATCCACTTACTTCTTCGGTGGTCAATAAACAAAACAAAATCATGAGTTTCTCACTCTAAAACATTCATTCATATATGTTGTTTCGGTCAAGTATCTATATTTCGCTTTAGTTAAGCATTGATAAAAGGTCTCAAGTACTTAGAACATTGATTCCTTTAACATCCGAAAATTATTTTTCCATTCCATACATATTAACAACGAAAGTTCATCAAAACTTTCATGGCAGTGCAACATGTCATAAACGAACAAAAAAAATCATACAAAAAAAAAGGAAAACAATCATACATAAACAATATACGGTAGAAAACAAATAATGCAAAATCGTGGCTTTGATACTAATTGTTAGACAATATTTTATGGATCGATTTATGTTAACATACTTGAATCCATGATAGTTTTTATACTGATTGATTCCATCTCTTCTTTGATTCTATTCTTTGTTTCTTCAATGGTTCAGATAACCCTTTTACATGTTTCTTTAACTTATATATAAACAACCAACCAACATGTTGTTTAGTATTTAAAAAAGAGAAGGAAAGGGTCTTTAACCTATTTGAGATCCATTATTTAATGCTCAATAACTATTATTTTGAGTTCTTTTCATGAAACTAAAATCCATAAGTCGCATGGACCATTAAATAATCTAACATATATATAATAATATGGATTTAAAATGCTACAAATAATTATAATTAACATGGTATGACATTTTATTAAAATGTATACTAAAAATTTGACTACAATGTAGTTAAAAATTTTTTGCTTAATTTTTAGTTACAAAAATTTAACGTAGTCGAAACATATTAGCAACGATTTCTTAAAATGTTGTTAATAGTTTTTCGCTACAAAAATAAAACATAAGTAAACATTATTAGTGACCATTTTTGTTACATTTAGTGAATAATGTTTCCGTAGCAAAATGTTGTTTTTGCTGCAGTGATGTTCAACCCCTGAGATACGGTTCCCTCAACCTACAAAATTGAGAACAGAAAGGCCATTTAAACTTCAAGTTCTTAGAAAGGCTTCAGTGGTAGATCAATCAATGGACATAACAAGCGGTCATTTTCTTTCAAAAAGTCTAGCATATCTACTAACTAATCTTTCCTGTGGCTTATATTATATTATTTAAGAAGTACGAGAAAACCCAGAATTGTAATGATTATTTCGAACAGATTAAATACCGACATGGTTAGGTTAGGTTTTAGAGCTGGCGAAAAACACATGATTCGCAGGCACATATATAAATGAGATGAGAGAAATGGAGGGACCAACGTCCTGCCGGTCCCAGGATATGCCCTCCTAATAAACTAAGTGGCTTGTCAACTATAAGATCCTCATAGATCATGTATAACTATCTAAAGCAAAAATTTGTACGAGTTTGAGAGATTCTGATTTGATATGTAAACTTTTGGGGTTTGGCAAGACTATGAGCTAGCAATGCATGTCTGGTCGACCTCCTCCTCATGAATCGCTCTGATGCAATCAAAACAATGAATACCCGTACTAAGTGATCTTACTTTTTAATTGGAGGATCTGCATTTGAAGTCAATATGTTTTGTAATATTAACTAACAATTCCAAACGAGAAAAGCAAAAGACATATAGTTGGGGGCCAGTAAATCACATTTGATTCTGGATGACCCGATTAAGGTGAAATCAGTGAAGAAGATCCTGATTTTTAGCAAAAGGAGAGCCCAGTTTTAACATGTTCAAGTCAAAACTAACTAAAAACACCGCCACTTTACGCATAGTCGGTCTTCGCATAATTCAAGTGCATAAAAGAAAAAGACGAACACGCTTTGCTTTTAAAGAAAAGGGATGGATGAGATTGTGTGTATGATTGCCGGCATGCACGAGCGTTTTCTCCCATCCATCTTGTTGCCTTCCAGTCTCCTCCAGCTACAGTCCTCTTTTTAATATATATATATACTTTTTTTTTTTTTCTGAAACGGAAGAGAAACAATACAAAACCAAGCAACCTAACCCTAACGTACAAAACGCCTTGCTTATGTAGTAAAAGAAGAGGAGGAAGGTCATTGTAGATGAAAGCGACGTGATCTGACGGTTCATGTGCACCGGCGTCAGCAACACTGCTCATACCTCATATGAGGGTCGACACCTGGAAGGGGAATGGGATGGGACCCGTAGTGGAGTGTAAATGGGAGAGACCCCCCCACCCCACCCCCACAGCCATAAAAGAAATAAAAACCCTTCTACTTTGGACACTCCTCGTTCGGGACAGATTCGCTATTCGGGCGAAGATTTTGAGCAGACCCTTATGGGCCCTACTCAAGATTTTATTTCAAGAAATTGTGTTTCAAATGGACCCCACTCTCTGTAGTGTAATTTTTTTTAATAAAAAAAAGCAAGTTTTGTAAATACTAATAATGGAAGTGGACCCTTCTTCTTTATTTATTTCTTGTCTCCTCCACATTTATATTCCAATTTCCTCATATTAGACATTCTTCTTGTGGTCCCAATTTAACCCTTTTCAGTACTCGAAATCCCTAATTATTATGTTGGCCCCTTCACTTTTTACAATTTCTATTCCTAAGCTCTTACATTTCTGCGTAATCTTTTTCTTAAAAAATTAATTTAGAATGAATATTATGGTTGCGGTCAATGCTCTTGCGGATGAAAGACAACGCCAGACATGGGATTTAATTATGTTTCTGCAACTTTTAGCGTTTGATGTAAGAGACAGAGACAGAGACAGAGAGAGGAAGGAACATCTAAAGTTAAAAATTACAACAAAAAAAAAGTTCTTTTCTTCTTTTTCCCTTTACCTTTCGATGATTTTGGAAGAGAATTTTACATAAGCACATCTGCTTTCATGGATTTGCCCCTTTGTAAAAAAATACAAAATTAAAATTCTTGTGCATAGGATATGTTGACTTGTTGAGGTTCTTTTTTTAATTTATATATTTTTTATCATTTTACTTGTTGAAATTATTTGGTATACTTTTAATTCTTCGCCAAAAAAATTAAAAAAAAAAACCAAAGTTAGATACTTTTCAAATCCCACCTAGATTAACAAAATAAAAGGATAAGAAGAGTCTGGGGTCGTCCATCGGTCACATCCTATCCTAGATAGGCTGCCTGATCAGTTGGAATAATATGGTGCAATCAGATTATTCTACCAAAGTATATCAATAAATAAAAGAAAATAGATTAAAAAAGCCATTTTTTTCAAAGTCTAAAGTCCTACTCCTATCCAATAGAAAAAGAAGGACAGTAAGAGAGAAAAATCCAAAGTCTTTTTACACTAAATGATGAACAAAGATCTGTGTGTGGTTTCCTTAGCAATCAAACCAAATCTAAAGGAAGAAAAACGAAAGGGAAGAGATAAGTGGTTGTACCAACAAGTGTGTGTAGAGAATCTATGAAGAGATTATAGCTGACAAATACGCACACCATAGATGGATAACATCACCTTCACCACCTATATATGACAATTGTTTTTAAAACAAAAATATTTAATAAAAACAAACAAGCAGTATGTCTCTATACCCAGCAATCCAGCCAGCATAAATACAGTTAGCTTCTCTTCCCGACTCAATAAAACCTACGGAACAACACACACAAAGAGACGCTTCTTCTTCTTCTTCTCTTCCACACCAAGATCGCATCTTTCTCTCAACCCCTTTTCATATCTTCTTGAGAGTACTGTCTGTATGATATTCTTGTCAGTGTAAAACCATCGGAACCCGATATTCAGGAGCTGAAATGGAGATGACGGAATCAAGTGTGGAAAGCACCCAACAAGAGAAACAACAACGACAAGAAGAGAAGGAACGACAGCGAAAAGAAGAACAGGAAGAAGAGCGGCGAGCAGAACAGCAACGGCACCATTTTCATGTCTTGGCTGTGGATGATAGTGTTATAGATAGGAAGCTTTTGGAAAGGTTGCTTATAGTTTCTTCATACCGGGGTAATGCTTTTCACCTTGCAATTAATCTCTCCCTCTCTTTCTTTCCCTCAGTTTATTTCTGCGGCAAAGATTTTGAATAGTATATGTTTCTCGTTGATAGATCCTTCTCATTAATGGTGTTCTCTCTCTCTGTCGTCGCAGTAACTTGTGTGGACTCCGGGGATAAAGCTTTGGAGTATCTGGGTCTGCTTGATGATTTCGACAATGATTCTTCGTCTTCTTCCGCTTCCTTTTCTTCTTCTTCCCAGTCACCACAGCAAGAGGTGAGATTGTCTTCTTGTATGCGTATTAGATTGAAACTAGGGTAACGGCTAGAAGCCTTGAACAAAGGAAAACGTCCTAGTCGTTAACGTTTTAGATTCTTATTCTTCTATACCACTTTTAACTTTACACAACTTCTAACAGCATAACTAGAAGAGACTATAGACAAATGAATACTGACTATTCTAAGCATAATTTCTATCTACTTTTCTCTTTAATTATGGTTGGTGTGGTTAAAATTTCAATGGCTCATCCTGGAAGTGGTTTCCCCTTGTTCTTCGAAAATCTGAATCTTCTTCATGTGTCGATCTTCTTCGTAATCAGTATAGAAATGTAGATAGGAGAGATACTAACAACTGTATCTTTTTCATGTTCGAAAACCTGAATCTTGAGCTCTTTTACGTCCTCTGTGCCTCTACCCATCAGTCAGTGACACGAAGAACTAGGGAGAGGGTTGAATGTTCAATTCAAGATTATGCACTGTGGAGGAGATAGATGATAGGTCATGGCTCGTGGGAAAGGCACATGACCCTTTTTACTGTGATTATCTGATATTGTCTTAAAAGTTATGAACAATGTCTTACATTCAACAAGAAAATGACAAGAAAAACCAGTATGAACCAGAGACTGGCATAGAACACGGGAGGAAGGTGGGTCTACTCAGATGTTACTCATCATAATAAATTAGGGCAAACCTTACCAACAGGAAATGTAAACACATTAAACCTTTGATGTCTGTGGTTGCAATGAATGTGGACCTTATTACCAAAAATATATTGTTTCCAAACAAGCACGTACGTGTAGCCATTAATACTGTGGCTATAGCTCCTCTTCGTAGAAAAACTTCCCTAAAATACATATTTCTTTCTGAACCAATAAAAGATTTTTGGAGTGCATTAGATCTTTGAATGTGAATGGTAATTTTAAAGTTACTTCTTCTTTCTACATGGTAAAAAACTGATTCTAATTGGATATATAACAATACTACTGCAGGGGTTAAAAGTTAATTTGATAATGACAGACTATTGTATGCCTGGGATGACTGGTTATGATTTGCTGAAACGAGTCAAGGTAAATCTCCATCACAAAAGCTTTCTACTCTTCACTTCCTACTCTTCTTCCTCGAAATTATTATATCTTAACCAATGACCTATCTATGCATTTCATTTAATTTCATGCATATTAAAATAGCATTAATTAACTATAAGTTCACACCTTCTTTTGTCAACGTTTTCAAATGTCATCAATTTAAACGTATCTGTCAAATGCAGAGATTAATTACACTTAATTTAGATATATTTTTATATTAACTTTGGTTTGACCACTACTCCTATTATAGATGAAAATAGATCGAATTTATTTTTTATATATAAGAAAAGGGGCGAGTATCCTGCCGTTGATTCAGGTGACTGACCTCGTCCCCACAGAATTGGGACCATAGGTAGACCAAAGACCTTTTAGCTGACAAAGTATTGATTTAGCTGGAAACATCTGATTGGAGAGAGAGAGAGGGGAAGGCATACTTTGGTTACATTTTTCTGTCAATCCAAGCATAAGCCACTGCACTGAACGTTTTGATGTCACTTACAGGGATCTTCCTGGAAAGATGTTCCAGTGGTGGTGATGTCATCAGAGAATATACCCTCCAGAATTAGCATGTAATTTACTAATTCTTCTTGCTTCACAATAGAAGAAGAAGAAGAAGAACAGCTCATTTGCACTAACAAATTTAATATTTTAAAATTGACGTCCCAGGTGTTTGGAAGAAGGGGCAGAGGAATTCTTGTTGAAGCCTGTTCGGCAATCAGACGTGGAGAAACTTCAACAACACCTTGTAAAGTCACTTGGCCTACCAATCGGCGACAATCTAGAAGACAGGGACAACAACAATACTAAAACCAACATCAACCACAACAACCTTAGTAAGAGGAAGGCAATGTCGCCTGAACCCCCAGAAAGGATACCAAAATTAAAAGGATTAGCTATTGTATAGTCTTGGGGGATCTGGACACATATCTTAATCAAATCATATATTATCTTATCTAGTTGAGACTGCAAACCGAAACAACTTTGCACATATTACAACTGCACCGATAACAGTAATTAATAACATAAGATAATGAATGCTGACTAAGCCTAGTGACAAGTGGGAGACTTTACTTTTTAGAAGGTTCCTTCGGTGGTCTGATTTGCTAGGCCTATTGGACAGGATGATGGGGAAGGAGACGTAAATCACGACATTCATCTTTTGGATTTGACTTATGAACGAAAGCTGAATGCCATATTATCATGATAAATCCAAAGTCCTAACTGCTCTTTGCACGTTAAGCCACCAACACCATCTAATTCAACGTTAGCAGCCCCACTTTCCAAAATAAACGCCTAAGGGGACCTACCCTTTGACTAACAAGGTGACTGATTAGGATTTAAGATTCTCTCTTTTTCTTGTTTTTTTGATTTGGGCGTAGTTGAGCCCTACCCAAGCATTTTAATTATTGTGAAATGAAGGGCTCCATAATCAATCATACGTTAAGGCAAATATTTCTCGGAGAAGCTCAGCTTAACTTACACATTTATCGTTCCTTTTCACCTAAGCATATTAGAAGAAGATTAAACCTAAACTAAAGAAGGGTGATTTATTGTGAGTGGACTAGTAACTTCTGCCCAAAAATGGTACAAGGCTGTGAACCAGCAACACTACTTTAGAGCTCATCTTTCACCGAATCTTCTTTTGTTGCTTCATCTTTCCCGGATTTTGGCTCAGTAATTTTCTTATCCCGGTTCTTCTCGATGAAACTGACAATCTCTTCTTTGCTCCTGTCTCCATCATACTTCATAGCATTGCCGCTAGCTGTCCTGAAGTACAATGTTGGATATCCTTTGACATCGAAAGTATCATTTGGGATGTCATTTGCAGTTGCATCCTGTACATTTTCCCGAGTTGAGATCAGAAAATGAAAAACATGAATTCAAAGTTTCCAACTACTGGTGGTTATATCTCATATCTCATTAAAAAGAGTATGTAAACAAATCTTATATACAAGTGCAATGTGCCTATGATTTAGAAGATTAATAATTTCATCAGATTTTCCCTTCATCTTTGGGCAATTCCTTTTATTTTGGAAGAGCTTTCCCAACTTTCTACAACAAACACAATACTTGCTTTCACCCATCATATTTTTAAACAACACTAAGCCCACTAACAAAGTAAGCTAGAAGATTAATTGCTCAAGAAAGTGAAGCCATTAGCTCATACTAATCATAATTCTTCATGTATATGTCTCTGTATACATTTATATATGCATACACATAGTAAGCCCTTCCCCACAAAACACACAATTCCCTCTGTCAGGAGATGAAGAACACTTACAAATTTTGCGATAACTACATCAGGATCGCTTTGATATGACACAGCCACTTCATCCAATATTGGAGCCAATTTTTGGCAGTGTCCACACCAAGGTGCATAGAACTCCAGAAAAACTGAAATGCGGGAGATATCAGCATAAAATGCACAATTAAAGACATTTTGAATACATAAGATAGAAAGGTATCAACAGTGTGATCTTAAGGAGGATACAACCTAGAGCTGCAATAATTGGTGGATGTGAACCGATCCAAACAACAAAACTCTCAATCATTTCATCCGGATTTATCAAAAATGTGAGGGAACACAAGATTTAGAAAGATTCAAATAAACCATCATGCTCACAGTAATGAAAACCATCAGATATATCACAAAAATATTTGCATCCTATTTCAACAAAAAACAAGAAAATCCTCTAAAACATAACAAGGATTAATCCAATTCAGAAAGATTTAACCAGAATATGATGCCAAGACTGATAAAAACTATCATGAAGATAAAGCACAGCTGCATCCTAACTCAACAAAACAACAAAACCCTTCAAGACTTTCTAAGAATTAAACCTATATAACCACCAGATTCAGAAAGATTTAAAACGGCTATAAAGTTTTAAGTAATAAAAACTACTAGGAATATTGCACATGAGGTGCATCATAATTCAATATTACAGTAGAAAAGCAATGACAAACACTATTTCTCATACGGACCATTTTTTCCAGAGTTGAAAACAAACTCCTGAAGACTATCAGCAACCACAACTTTCACAGGTTCATCATTGACTTCAGGAATGGGCTCAGATTTCTTGTATGGTGACAACTTTCCATCCTGGACAGACATAACTTACACAGTTATAATCCACTAAAGAATGATGTACAAAAATCACCAATTTTAATATTATCGTACTGGAAAGCAAGAAATGCATGAACATGATGTCAATATTACCTTGTAATCCTTCATCCAAGTAGCAATATGATCAGCCTCCAAATTTGGTTTCAAAAACTTCTGTCCGTCATTGTTCTGTATGACAATGAGAGGCACTTGTTCCTTTTTCACTCCAAAATACTGTCAATTCAAGTGAGCAAAAAGCACTGCATGTCAGAAGAGATAAAAGAGAAAGCACCATAATGTAGGCAGGCAATAGAGAAATATTAACCTGCAGAGCCCCTTGACTAGCATCAACATCTCCCACCAGAAAGGCCAAGCCCTCTCCCTTGTATTGTTTAGCAACTTCATGATACTTAGCTTTCAATGAGTCAGCATCTTCACTGCTGAAGTTCACAAAAAACATAGCCTGCCAATTTCAAATTGATAAAAGTTGGTAAATGTAATCTAGTAACCCTGCCATATGTGGATAACGTTAATTGTTCATACAGTCAACAGCAATTGGCTCATTCTAGAACCTTAAAAAGTAATCACAACCTAGGGACTTAAAAATAGTTGGGACTTGATGCCAGACAAGATTATATGTTGTGCACCTTGGCATGTGGACTGTTGAAAAATTTAATGACGAAAGGGTGATTGTTGGGGTCTTTATTAAAGACAGTCACAATAGGTATGCTGGCATCTTCAACAAACTTCTCCAAAGAGTCCACATTGAAGTCCTGCATACATATTATTTGAGTATCAAAGGGCTTCCAATGTATGATGAAAATTAAAATTTAAGCACTGATGGATCTACAACAAGATAACAGAAATAAAATCTAAAATACATTGAGGTATTACAATACCTTAAAATCCACAAAACGTTCATCAAAAGGCTTAAACAGCCTAACAAGAGGACCTGTCACTGATGATTCCCCAAGAGGGAGGTGTTTAGAATCCGAAGTATGACGGAACTCATAATCTGAGCGCAATTTCTCAGCTATAGCAATAAAATTCTCAAACTCCTGCCCTGAGAATTTGGGAAATACTCCAACCTGCAAATTATCCAAACATATTCTGAATATACTAAACCATGGAATATCCTGAAATGAAAAGAAGACAAAGAAAAACACACATAAAAGTTACAGAAGCTTCACTCACAACAACTATCTTCCCTTCACTGTTAAGATAGGCACCATCATCTGCTGATTTTATCTCACTAGAAGCAGGCCCACTTTGTTGCTTCAAATACTCAACAATGCCATCTGCTTCACGAGGTCCTTTATAGTCTTGAACAGATTTCCCTCCTTTTCTGAATATTTTCAGAGTGGGGAATCCCTTAATATCATATTGCCCCGCAAAATCTCTGTTTGATTCATCACTAGCATCAAACTTTGCGAGGACTACTGGAGGATCATGACTACTCAATACAGATGCGGCTTTTTCATACTACACATAAAAAATCACTATTGTTAGCTGAAGTAATAGAAGCATTGTGGACATAAGCAAAATAAGACACTCCAAAAATATAAATAGACACCTCTGGAGCAAGCTTCTTGCAGTGGCCACACCTAAAGAACAAACAAGTTGTATTAGTCTTAGGTCAAAATGCAACAAAGGAAATTGAAGAAAAGAGAAAATAAGGCCCCTCAAACACAGTATGGTCCTTAAGATTTTAGATCATCCAAATAACCGCTTAAATTAT
>JANTNU010000002.1:7685131-7701552 GCA_024752395.1 Erythroxylum havanense
GTAGTATGAACACCATTATTATAGGCAAGACCCCATCAGCTAACAGTCTGAAATTGAAGTATGAACACCATTATTGTAGGCCCAGCATCATTATAATATCAGTATTTCTTCATCAACTCCTACATATGACACCGACCTCCTCCTAGTCGATTGATTTTAAAACTAGTGCTAAGATTATTTTGTCCTTGTAAACCCTGTTCTTACGTGATCTAAAAGCTGCAAGAACGAGGCCGATTTGGGGATTTCAGGAGTCATTTGCCCGCGTCTCAAACGCTGACACGAGAAAACGCGGTTAAGCTTCTGAAGATTCAATATTCCATTGATTGTTCCCTTCCTCATCTTTCTTGGGAAAGCCAACAGAAAACTTTTCTTCCTTTAAACTGTCACTCTCTCTTTCCCTCTAGATTCTGGAAAATCTGGGTTTCAACCTTGAAACTTTACAACGACCCACGAACCAAACCCCTCGTAGCTTTTCTCTCATGAACGCACGTGGAGATTGCGACTAACACATCCACTCCTCTATATAATAAAGTTGAGACCTTTTTAGCGTCATCAGCCAAAAGCCGAGTAGACTTCACTCTCTGCCTCTCCTTTTCTGTTTCTACTCTTTCAGTAACTTCAGGGCCCACTTGTTGATAGATATACGGGCCGATAAGGGATGGGAAAGAACAGTGGGATCGGTTTACCGTTGGGATTGGTTCTGTTCTTTGTTGTCTCGACGACAATATTTCCAGGGACTTCCTCGGACACTTTTCTACCATTCAGCAAAAAAAAGTCAACACAACCGACGGCTGCCAATAATCCTTTCGACTCTTCCGTTCTGTTCAAAGTCATCGGAAATGTTTATCCTCTTGGGTAATCTCTTGTTTAATCGTGATTTCAGTTGATTGCCTATTTATTTCTGTTCTTCGTTGTCTTCCCTTTGTTCAACTGTTTCTTTGGACGTCCCAAGTCCCTTTTTTACTTTTTGGCTGTAGTTGTGGTTTGTTGGGTTTAGAACGTTATTGGGTATCTGCAATTTGTCTGAATTTGTGATTTTTCTTGTGTTAGAGATTGATTGATTGCATATGCTCTGGTCAATCCTGGTCTGAGTATCCTTGCTTTGACAATTGCTTTGTAAGTCTCAATGCTGTTGTATTTAACTCGGTCATGGATGTTTCGGCCAAAAAAGTTTCCAAATGTGAATTCTTGCGCTAATTTGTGTTTCTTAACGGTCTCTCCCAATCAGCAAGATGTCGTGTAATTAATTTCTTTTTTTTTTCTTTTGGCCACCTTAAGATCCTGGACAATCTTAACGTGTTCTGTTGTCTGTAAATTGGCAGGTACTATGCTGCGTTAGTTAACATAGGCAACCCTCCCAAGACTTATGACTTCGATTTTGACACTGGGAGTGACCTTTCTTGGGTCCAATGTGATGCGCCTTGCACTAGCTGCACTCTGGTAAAGTAATGTCTTCTTGTTGTGGCAAGGCAACTGCTGTTGTTGACAAACTCCTAACTTTGTCCTCACTCAAGGCTTCCTTTTGTGTATTACAGCCTCGGACCAAGCAATATCGACCAAATCACAATGCGATGCCTTGTTCAAACCGACTGTGTCAGGCCATCAACCTACCAACGAGGAATTGTCACGATGCAAACGATCAATGTGACTATGAGCTCAAATATGCTGATGGAGGATCATCTACTGGAGTACTTGTCATGGACTCATTCCCCCTCCCATTAATCAATGGCACTGTTATCAGACCCGCCCTTGCTTTTGGGTATGTAGCGAACCCTCAATTTCAGTTTATTTGTCTTGATTAAAGTTGGTGTCTGAATTATTTACTGACTCCATCAACTTGGATGACTTTCTTGCTTGTTTAGTTTCCCCCTTGCCGTTGGGTGCATAACTTTCTTTCAGTATCAGTTGATCTGTCGATTTTGCTTTGGATAATGATAAAAGTTGACATCTGAAGTTTTCTTTAGTTTGGAATGTCTTCTGTGGAATTTGGTCATTTAGCATCATGTAGAAGATTGAGAATGAACTCAACTCTGGAATTACTTGAAATTTGTTCTATAAGTTGCCATGTGGCTGAACATTTTATAAGAATCAACTTTAGCAACCTGTACACTATTCCACTTCATCATGGCTGATGCTTTTACCTACAGCTGTGGGTATCATCAGGAAATACCTTTCGGTGCACATCCTTCTCCTACGACTGCTGGTGTCTTAGGACTTGGCAAAGGAGAAACAAGCTTTGTTTCGCAACTTAGAGCCCTCAATATAACCAAGAATGTAATTGGACACTGTTTGAGCAGCCAAGGGGGCGGGTTTTTATTCCTTGGAGATCATTTTGTACCATCTAAAGGGACTTCTTGGGCACCAATGCTACACAGCACAGAGTAAGCTCCCTCATTCTGTTCTTTAGGACGTGTAATTATCTTTCATGCATTTTCGTCATCTAATTGGAATATTCATTCTTGAAACTTTATATCAGAAATTATTACATATCGGGGCCTGCTGATCTTCTTTTCGGGGGAAAGCCTACTGGCGCGAGTGGACTACAATTGACCATTGACAGCGGGAGTTCTTACACCTATTTTAGCAGCCAAGTTTACAAAACCACACTGAATCTGGTAAGATAAGAGCCAGAGAGAAGCATTACATAATTAATCAATTCAATTTCTTGCAGTCCCTAATAAATTCTTTACTTCTCAGATTCAGAAAGATCTGAGTGGAAAGCCATTGAAAGATGCACCAGAAGATAAGACCCTCCCAATTTGCTGGAAAGGCCGCAAACCCTTCAAATCCATTAATGATGCTAAGAGTTACTTCACACCTTTAGCACTAAGCTTTAAAAATGCAAAGAATGTTCAGCTACTGCTACCACCTGAGCATTATCTCATTGTCTCGGTGAGCACTTCTTGATGTCGAAACAAAATTTGACCTTTTTTTTTATATATATAAAGTTTTTGCTTACATACAGAAACCATTTTCACTCATCTGATCGTGTGACTGCATCATTTTCAGAAAAACGGCAATGTTTGTTTTGGGATTTTGAACGGTTCTGAAAAAGGATTAGGAAATCTCAATCTGATTGGAGGTTATGTGCTTACTTTACCAAACACCTATCTAACCAGAGTCATGTGCCTCAAATTACATGTTCTCACATTCAACCTATTCTCTCATCATTAACAGATATATTCTTGCAAGACAAACTGGTGATTTACGACAATGAGAGGCAGCTCATTGGATGGGCGCCTGCAAATTGCAATACACTTCCCAAGTGATCATCCTCTAGTAATATTCTTCCTTTGATACATCTATACTGGGGGCTTTCTCACCAGATGTTTTTCCTTTTCTATTAACAGTGTGGGCCGTGATTATAACGAGGGTTTTTGTCAGCCTTATGCAGCCAATTTTGGTATCATTGAGGATCATTGCCCCGCAGCCACTGTTTATGAGAAGCCCAGAGAACTGATTGAAATCAAGCGCAACTCACCTAACAATAAATGAATAAAATAGCTCGATGCTACTCGAGATAGTAATACATACAACTCTTCAATCACTGGCGATTTGCAGAGTCCTTTTCTTCCGGACCTTCATAGGATGTAAATTGCTCCATATGACATACCAACAGACTGCAAATGCCTGTCACAGAACTCAGAATATATCCTATATTTGTTTCGTTCTGTTGCTAGTTGAATACGTAAATAGAATATAGGATATATGATTAATCGTTAATGTGGCATCCAAAGTCACATAGCGCCGGTATAACATCACCAGAATACACGATTTATAGACTGCGTATGAACGAACCAAATATTAGTTGGGTTTTTTTTTTGAAAAATCAGAAGAATAGATTAAGAGAACAGGATATGTATATAACGTTCAATTACAAGTGTCACTGAAGACACATCTAACGAAAAGGCAAAAGCCTCAGAGCTAACGAGAAAGCATAGGTGGATATAAGCTAAGGGAGGACCAAAGCGTAGGCAATCAATCAGCTTATTTGGACACATATTAAGTTCGAAACAACTAGATCCAAAGAAAAGTATTACAACCTAAAGTAAGCCAGCCTAAAAAGATATAAGGAGGAACCCAACCAGAAGATCGAAAGCATATGAAAGGCCAAGGGACGCTGCTGTCCAATGATAAGGAGCAAAACCACCAAAGGGGCAAGACCTTAGGGATGCATTTGGGCTCAGGCTTTACATGAAGCCTGATTAGACGTGGAGCATATGGCTTGAACTTGAGATTGAGCCTAAGTCTGAGCCTGAGCTTAAGTTTAATTTCTATTTTTTAAATTACAGAAATAAAAAATGATATTATTTTCTAAAAATTTGGACCCGAGCTTTAGCCCGACTCAAAATTCAAAAATTTCAAAAAAAAACTTCAAGCCCAGCCCAAAGTCCGTCAAAATTGGATCAAGCTTGTTGACTTTTAATCGATAAGAGATAAGTCTGGTTAGCCCGCTTATAAAAATGACAATTGATAATGAGATCATTACTTGAGAGTTAGGATACACTTGTAGTCACTTTCAATAATTTTATTCCCAATGGAAAATTTTCAATGTAATGATAAGACTTCTGAATGAATAAGATAAAAGAAAAGATTGATATTCCACATGACATTAAGAGGCAAATGTCATTCAAAATAAAGGAAGAAATAAAGCTCAATATCAGTCAAAAGGTGGATAAAAGAAAAATGAAAGCTCTCATTCTTTGATTGTGACTCAGAGGAAGAATGAAAGGATCCTTACGTGTAATACGAGGAAAAATATGTAAAAAAAAAAGAAGAGATAAATATTGTTTTTCTTCAGAAAAGTATAGATATTCTTATTGAAATTAAAATTCCAAGTAGTTGAAGCATTTAAGAAGTTTCTTGCTAGAGTAGAATAAGTGATTAGTAGGAAATTAAAATGTATATGAGCTAATAATGCTGGAGAGTATCTAGGACTCTCTGAGGATTATTACACATTCTATGTTATCAGACTCAAGAAGACACCATATATATAAGATACCACAATTGAATGATATTACCGAGGAGAGAATGAATCACGCCATTAAAGAAACGGTTCAATGTATGCTTTCTCGTGTCAAGCTATTCAGGTCATTCTGAGTGAGGCAGCAAAGACTTCGTTGATCTTATCAATCTTTCACCGTCAGTCCCTTTAGATGGAGATATCTCATAATAAGTTTGGTATAGGAAGAAGGTTTTTGATAACCATTTAAAGATATTTGAGTGTCAATGATTTGTTCATATTTCTAAAGATGAACGAGCCAAACTTTATGCAAAGACCAATTGGTGCATTTACCTTGGAACACCAAAAGATGAAATTGAATATTGATTATAGGATCATATCGATAGAAAAATTATCAGAAGTAAAGACGTTATGTTTTTTAAGGACCATACTATTGAATACATGTAGAAGCCAAAAAACATCAAACATAGAATTGCCAATCATTTTGATCTTATTCCACTTCCTATGATATGAGATGATAGTGTTGGTATCGATGATCATGCTCTCCATCGACAGTAAATAACAATCAAAAGGGAGATCAAAATGAGTATATCAAAACTAAAGACTGAACCCACTGAACCCATTAAACTTCGATTGAGACAATATACTGAGAGACAATCCTTCACTGGATATTCTCCCTATGGTATATGAATGTCATTGATGAATGGAAGACTTAAAATTATGAAGAAGATATAATTGACAACCATAAGCATGAATGAAAGAAAGTTATGCAAGAGAAAATTGAATCCTTACAAGAGAATGACACCTGATCTCATGGAATTACCTAAAGGAAGAAAAGTCATGAAAATAAATAGGTATATAGGCTCAAAATAGAAGAGAATATTCTAAGACTAAGGTACAAAGCTAGACTAGTCATAAAGGGATTTGATGAAAAGGACATTGATTTTGAAGAAATATTCTCTTTAATGGTAAAATTGTCATCCATTCAAGTAATATTTGATCTAGCAGAAGTCTAAACTTGGAGATTGAACAACTTTGTTAGTTAATTGTGATAAATTGATTGTTGTTAACTTGTTTAGCTTATGTTTTGATGAAGGAACCGAAGTTTTATTGTACCTCTAAGATTTTTGAATTCTGACTTGAAGTTGAGTTATAGCTATTGTCTCTATCTTTGAATAACCTGTAGTGTTTTGGGTATAACTCCCCGAATAATTAACCAAATTATATGAAATTTATTATATTAGAAAATTAAGACATAGGGAATGAAATTAATTGATAATATTGTAGGCCTATGTGGGAAGTAAGGGAAGAAGAAGAACTAATATGTAATTTTTTTAAAGTTAACACATGGACCAATTAGATTAAGGCATGTGTGACCAACAATAATAAAACATATGTGCCCAATAGGAATCAAACATAAGTGTGAGTCTTGAAAGTTTTGGAACGAGGATATGGAGAGGGGAGATACACGACATTTTGTGGGCTCTAAGTTCAGATTTTTCCCCTCTCTATTTCACCTTTTTCATCCCATCATTTTTCATATAAGAAATCAAGTCAATCTTAGGTAAAAATCAAGGTAAAAGTTAGGGATTTTTACTTCACCTTTATCTCTTCTTAATTTGCTTATGATGAAATGAAATTATAAGGATGGAAGTGGGATTGAGAGGTATATTTTTGGTGTTTTTAGTTGGTAAGTCAAGCAAAGCTAAAGAGGAAGGGAAGGAAAGGAAAGGAAAGGCAATAGAAGACCTACTTTGTCAATTTTCAGGTTTGGGACTTCACTTAGTTGATTTCTGTATTTGTGTATGATTGAATGGATATAAAGATTCATTTGAATGTGTAAGGGTTGTTGGGATGTTGCTTTGGTGTTATTTTTGTGTCACTTAGCATTGACTTGGTTGCATATGATAAAAGAGTATTGTGTAGTAGAATTCTATCTAGGATTTGTTTGAGTTAATCACATTGTTTGAGTCATAACTCAGACTACAGACTTCAAAATTGTGTGATATTAGTTTCATATGAAACCTAAAACATATAGCACTCTGACTTAATTATGACTCTATGACCTTGCAAAATTGAGATTAAAAAAGGTGACTTGATGTTGCTCCTATTTTAGAGCAACTTGTGATATTTTGCCTATATCTCATAAATTAGAAGTCTAAATGATTTGATTGTTATTGCTATAGAAACTATCGACATAGAGGAAAATGTGTCTAGAAGACCTCAAAACCCAATTCTGACTTTTTCTATGTGCATATTAAGGAACGAGTAGTGGAGGAAAAAGTAGGGCATATTAAGACCTCGCATGCTGGTGCAATATTTACTTTGTCCTGAATTTTGGTATACAGTTATTTCTAGGACTCTCTGAGGATTATTACACATTCTATGTTATCAGACTCAAGAAGACACCATATATATAAGATACCACAATTGAATGATATTACCGAGGAGAGAATGAATCACGCCATTAAAGAAACGGTTCAATGTATGCTTTCTCGTGTCAAGCTATTCAGGTCATTCTGAGTGAGGCAGCAAAGACTTCGTTGATCTTATCAATCTTTCACCGTCAGTCCCTTTAGATGGAGATATCTCATAATAAGTTTGGTATAGGAAGAAGGTTTTTGATAACCATTTAAAGATATTTGAGTGTCAATGATTTGTTCATATTTCTAAAGATGAACGAGCCAAACTTTATGCAAAGACCAATTGGTGCATTTACCTTGGAACACCAAAAGATGAAATTGAATATTGATTATAGGATCATATCGATAGAAAAATTATCAGAAGTAAAGACGTTATGTTTTTTAAGGACCATACTATTGAATACATGTAGAAGCCAAAAAACATCAAACATAGAATTGCCAATCATTTTGATCTTATTCCACTTCCTATGATATGAGATGATAGTGTTGGTATCGATGATCATGCTCTCCATCGACAGTAAATAACAATCAAAAGGGAGATCAAAATGAGTATATCAAAACTAAAGACTGAACCCACTGAACCCATTAAACTTCGATTGAGACAATATACTGAGAGACAATCCTTCACTGGATATTCTCCCTATGGTATATGAATGTCATTGATGAATGGAAGACTTAAAATTATGAAGAAGATATAATTGACAACCATAAGCATGAATGAAAGAAAGTTATGCAAGAGAAAATTGAATCCTTACAAGAGAATGACACCTGATCTCATGGAATTACCTAAAGGAAGAAAAGTCATGAAAATAAATAGGTATATAGGCTCAAAATAGAAGAGAATATTCTAAGACTAAGGTACAAAGCTAGACTAGTCATAAAGGGATTTGATGAAAAGGACATTGATTTTGAAGAAATATTCTCTTTAATGGTAAAATTGTCATCCATTCAAGTAATATTTGATCTAGCAGAAGTCTAAACTTGGAGATTGAACAACTTTGTTAGTTAATTGTGATAAATTGATTGTTGTTAACTTGTTTAGCTTATGTTTTGATGAAGGAACCGAAGTTTTATTGTACCTCTAAGATTTTTGAATTCTGACTTGAAGTTGAGTTATAGCTATTGTCTCTATCTTTGAATAACCTGTAGTGTTTTGGGTATAACTCCCCGAATAATTAACCAAATTATATGAAATTTATTATATTAGAAAATTAAGACATAGGGAATGAAATTAATTGATAATATTGTAGGCCTATGTGGGAAGTAAGGGAAGAAGAAGAACTAATATGTAATTTTTTTAAAGTTAACACATGGACCAATTAGATTAAGGCATGTGTGACCAACAATAATAAAACATATGTGCCCAATAGGAATCAAACATAAGTGTGAGTCTTGAAAGTTTTGGAACGAGGATATGGAGAGGGGAGATACACGACATTTTGTGGGCTCTAAGTTCAGATTTTTCCCCTCTCTATTTCACCTTTTTCATCCCATCATTTTTCATATAAGAAATCAAGTCAATCTTAGGTAAAAATCAAGGTAAAAGTTAGGGATTTTTACTTCACCTTTATCTCTTCTTAATTTGCTTATGATGAAATGAAATTATAAGGATGGAAGTGGGATTGAGAGGTATATTTTTGGTGTTTTTAGTTGGTAAGTCAAGCAAAGCTAAAGAGGAAGGGAAGGAAAGGAAAGGAAAGGCAATAGAAGACCTACTTTGTCAATTTTCAGGTTTGGGACTTCACTTAGTTGATTTCTGTATTTGTGTATGATTGAATGGATATAAAGATTCATTTGAATGTGTAAGGGTTGTTGGGATGTTGCTTTGGTGTTATTTTTGTGTCACTTAGCATTGACTTGGTTGCATATGATAAAAGAGTATTGTGTAGTAGAATTCTATCTAGGATTTGTTTGAGTTAATCACATTGTTTGAGTCATAACTCAGACTACAGACTTCAAAATTGTGTGATATTAGTTTCATATGAAACCTAAAACATATAGCACTCTGACTTAATTATGACTCTATGACCTTGCAAAATTGAGATTAAAAAAGGTGACTTGATGTTGCTCCTATTTTAGAGCAACTTGTGATATTTTGCCTATATCTCATAAATTAGAAGTCTAAATGATTTGATTGTTATTGCTATAGAAACTATCGACATAGAGGAAAATGTGTCTAGAAGACCTCAAAACCCAATTCTGACTTTTTCTATGTGCATATTAAGGAACGAGTAGTGGAGGAAAAAGTAGGGCATATTAAGACCTCGCATGCTGGTGCAATATTTACTTTGTCCTGAATTTTGGTATACAGTTATTTCTAGGCAGCTATTGGGATGATTCCCTTTAAAGTTGTTTATGGGCGGGACATGATGGGTGTGTAGAATTTGGATGAATTTTCCCCCCTCTCTGTTCTAATCTCTTCTACCCCATTGTTGTGTTTTGCTGCTTTAATTTTTCCTCTTGTTAGTGTTGTCCTTATAGCTAAGGACGCATGGTATCTTTCTGTTGCTCTGTAATTTGAGTGAATGTTATCAGAATTACAATATAAATATATACATATATATATATATATATATAGCAGAGCAATCCATTTGATTACTCCTTGGTGTAGCTGTTATTAGTCATCTCCCTGCAGGTGCTATTTACTTTGTTTATTTGTTGCTTATGGGAAAATACGCATGCCTCCCTTTTGTTTTATGCTTCTGAAAAATAGCTATGCCTTCAGAAAATCCGTCACACGCCCCGTCTTTTTTTGTGTTGTTCCTAAAATCACAATTGCATAGCTTTAATGCCTGTTTAGTTGAATTTTTGGAGTGAAATAAGCACTTTTCCTACAGCAGAAACTTAAAAAAAAAAGATTGTTTGAATGTAAAATAGAAAAATAATTTTTTGATGGATATAACTTTTTTGATAGTTAAAATACAGCTTTATATAGTTTAAAATTATATAATAATTAATATATTATACTTTGTATATTGTTTAATATATTTTAAACAATATTTATATATATAAATAATTTTATTACAAAATAAAATATATTGCTTTTTTTATATTGTTAAATAATTTATTGTATGAGGCGTTTTAAAAAAATTATTTTTTAATTAACAGCTAATCAGTTGATTAATATTTTATAAAAACTTTTCTAAAAAAAATTTTATTGATAAAAGTTCTACTATAAAAAGTCTACTGATATAATGATCTCTAAAGAGGTACTTGCCCTGTTACACGATCAATGCATATTCCCTCGCTTTGAGTTTCTGTAAGAACAATATTAAAGATTTTTTAAAACTAGATTGAATGGTGACTCACGTGTTTGAGTTTTAAGCTTCCAGATGTTCTGATTTTGCTTAGGTGATTGGTTGAAGCATTTTTTAAAGTCTCATCCCACCGCCAACAAAGTTGCTTCTGCCCTAATGGTTGTAACCGCCACTTACCGTCACTAGCAAGGGCGAGAAATCGCTTCAGTTGAAGCTGCTAGTGATGGAGTTTTCTAGCGCGATAGTGGAACTAGCGAGATAGAAGAAGGCGGTAGCAGCAAGAAGAGAGAAATAGATGGGTGGCGACAGCTAAGAGCAGCAATCTTAATTCCAGAAAAACGATAACAAATGCGTCAATTGCCTGATGCATTTAGTGCTTGCACGGTATGCGCCTCATAAAAAAGTATGGCCAACGCTAAGCAGTTCCCCTTTATTTCTATTTTAGTTTTGTGTGTTTTAAGCCTTTAATTAATATTAAATTGGTTTAAATTTCTAATAAAATCTAAATAAGTGTTTTTTGATTTTTTGAAAAATTGTTTTTAAAAGAGCTAATTTTATTAGGAATATTTGAAATTTTTGTTTAATTTTTTAAAAAGTAGAATTATTAAATTAAAGTAATGGCCAAATCAATAATTAAAATCAAGCAAAGCTTTAAAGAATTTTCCTTTATATTTTGATTGTGTTAGATATAATTAGTATAATGATATAATATTAATTTTTAGGAGAAATTTTTAAAAATTTTAAATTCATCAACTAAATATTTAGACGTTTGGAATGTGATAATTCACTTCTATTATTTAAAAATAAAATCAGTATTATTTATTATAGCTTTTTAATTTGAATATGTTTTATCTTAAATTAATAAAGCTTTATTAACTAAATTTGTGTTATTTAGATTATCAAATTCATGATCATATTAATTTAAAGGTAAGATAAGTGATAATATATATGGTATATTTTGACAAAGAGTTAACACCTAATAGATTTAAAAGTTACATAAAATGTAACTGATAAAATTGTTATCTAACTTATTTAAATTTTGTCAGTTTATTAAGCAAATTCAAGATTAACTTAGTTCAAATCGCTTTTAGCCCATTAGAAAATTATTTGATAATTTGTCAATTTAATAATGAGGGTTACTATTTAAAATAAAATCTTGAGAGTAATCAAATATTTATTAAAGCTCTTATTTTGTTAGGTTTTGTAGTGCAACCTAATACTTGTCATTTTATATTTTTTGTTTATTAGATAAAATGAGTAGTAGTATGTACTTTAGGAGCATTATAAATGCTAACAATCTTTCTGTACCTAATTTCCTAGACTAGTTTTAGAGCTTAAGGATTGTTCTTTGGTAAGAAAAACAATTGCATGTTTTTAACACTGCAATTTTGTCATAGCCTAGTTTAGATGCAACTGAAGAAGTTTTGAAAAGATATCAATGTCATATTAATGACAAGCCATATATGACGTTAGTATGTTTCTTGATGCATTTTCTTGAGCTTCAAATGCATCATGAGAACATAAATACTCTTACTATAATTTTGTATCTCAAGGAGTTATTTGGTATGCAAAATAAGGTGGAGAGATATTAGACTTTGAAAGCATTATATTAATAAAGATGGTAAAAGGATCTTTAATAGAATTTGAAGTGGAACATCTATTAAAATACGTTTCCTATTTTCACAAGTTTCCTATTTCTAGAATTGGTTTTCTATTTTTACAAGTTTCCTATTTTCTTTTGAATTAGGATTGCTTTGTTAAGCATATAAATATACCTCCTAAACTTTATATTATTCATTATATCAATAATATTCTTATATTCAGTTAGTTTTAAGCTTTCTCTATGAGTGGATTCTCATGTTTCTTTAAATTAAACTTGTTACTTAGTTTTTTTTTGTTTCTTGTTACATGAAGTGGTATTAGAACCCTTCCATAGCTAACGATGGCAACAGAAATATAATTCAAATTATAGATAACTTTAGGCGGGAGTACCAAGGGGAGGCACTAGGGGAGATGGAGCATTGAATTATCCAGCAGTTGGAGGATCACTTGAAGGTGCGTTTCAGGGAGATTTTGGAATGACTCAGTGTCTTTAACCCTCTTGCTAACATGGATAGGTAGGATGATGGAGGTTGTGTTAGAAAAGAATGAGCTATAAGGCATCGAATTCACATACTTGTTCAATGCTCAGGAAGAGTAGTTTGCCTACGACAACAAATCAAAGTTATATAAGGAGTTCTTGTATGATCGACTGCAGAGCCAAAAAAACCTTGAAGGCAATTTCAAATTCAGAGTAGATATCCCTATCTTACATGATGATTTTAGTATTGAATGAGATCTTGACTTGATTGCAAATGTTGAATGATTCTTTGATTATCATAAGATTCCAAAAGATAGGAAGGTAAAGATGGTGCCTTATAGGTTGAAGGGAGTTGCTTCTGCTTGGTGGGAGAAGATCAAAGAGAGGAGATGGCTTGATGGAAAGGATCTGATTCGGTTTTAGATGCAGATGAAACGGTTTAAGTTCCAACACTATCAATGTTGTAAACAAGTTCTTGATCTGTATAAGACTATGCCACTGAATTCATGAGGTTATCTCGATGTAAAGACTTGGGAGAGATAGAGGGGAAAATGATTTCAAGATTTTTGGGTGGTCTAAAACTTACCTTATGGGATAAGATCAAGATATTACTTATTTAAACTTTTACAGAGGTCAAAATTTGGCATTAAAGATATAATTGTCATCTCAAGAGAGAGCTTCCAGAGATTAAAGAGGTTCTAATTAAGTCTTCTTGTAGAGATTATATGGGAGAGTTTCCATAGAAAGGATGAAAACCTCCTACTAGAACCTCCTTCGAGTAAGAATTGTTTCGAGAAGAAAAGGTTGCGAGCAAGTAAAAGATGGGTGAAAACAAGGATGCTCAAAAGGAGAATAACCCCTATGTCAAACCTTAACCTAGATTTTGCTATAGGTGTGGAGAATTAGGACACTTGTCAAACCGGTGCCCCTAGTAAAATGTAAATATTGTAGAGCAAAAGGAGTTGATGATGTTATTATACGTTGACATGATTGTGATGATGAAGAGTATGAGAGCCAGGAGAAAGAAAATGAGGAGCGGGATAATTATATAATTTAGAAGTTACTACTCGATCTAAAACAAAAAGATAAGACCTAAGAACATCAATTATTTTGTACATGTTGTCCTATTATATATCAATTGTTTGCTGTGGTTATTAGTAGTGGGAGTTAGGAGAACATGATTAGTAAAGATCTCATGAAATGGCTTGAATTGTAGATTAAGAAGCACCCAGATTCTTACCTAATCGAGTGGATTAAATCGACACACAAGATTCCGGTGATCAAGAATCATAAGGTGTCATTTTCTATTGGTTAATATTAGGTTAAGATTTACTTTGGTTTTATGGATATATATGCTTGTGGTTTATTATTAGAAAGACCTTGGCAGTTTGATGTTACTGCTCAATATAATGGACAAGAAAATGTGTACAAGTTGGATAAAGGTGAAAAAAATTGCACTACAACCACAATGAAATAATTCTTAGTGCAAAGCTTCCAAATAGAGGGTACTTATATCTACTCGGGCTAGAAGGTAGGTACTTATAATTTGTTATATTCATAGTTGATCATTTTAGATATAATTATGTGTATTTAATAAAATAAAAGTCTAAATCATTTTAAAAGTTCAAAGAATTTGGATTTTAAGGTTAAATCATATGATACATTCTATGATGAGTCACATAGTCCTTTTTGTCTCCTTTTAGGGATATACCCTTGAAACTATAGTTTATCTTATGAATAGAGTTCCATTTAAATCGGTTAACAAGACATCATATGAGATATAAACTTATAACAAACCAAAGTTGTCACACATAAAGATTTAGGGATGTGATGCTTATATGAGCATGCAATATTTGATAAGTTTCAAGTTAAGTCATAAAAATGCAAAATTTTGAGGTATATGAAACATCAATTTTACCATCCTCTTAATTAAAAGGATTTTTTCTTAAGACATCCTATATTACTAGAGCAATAATTTATTTTGAAGGAAAATTACGAGAGTGAGGTGGAACTTAGAAGTTTAAGAACCATATATTCACATCCAACCCCCCCATATTAGATTTGCACATTGAAAAGGGGATATGTTGCTTATGAATGATGAGCCTGCTACTTTTAAGGAAGCAATGTTTGACATGGATTTAAAACGGCTTGAAGTTATGTGATATGAAATGGAATCCATGTACACTAAGTATGAACTTTGGTTAATGCTCTAATTGTATGGTACCTATTGGTCGCAAGTGGATTTTAAAAGAAAAAATGACATAGATGGTAATATATACACATAGAAAGCAAGGCTCGTGGCTAATGGTTACAAAAAAAATAGGAAGTTGATTTTAATGAAACCTTTTTAGTAGTAGCTATGTTTATGAACATAAAGATCTTATTGGCTATAGCTACATATCATAATTATGAAATCTAGCAGATAGATGTCAAAATAGTATTTTTCAATGAGAATTTGCTTGAGGATGTTTATATGACACAACTTTAAGGTTTTGAATCCAAGAATTTTCCTATTCAAGTATGTAAATTACAAAAGTCTATTTATACGATTAAACAAACATCACAGAGTTAGAACATCTATTTTAATGAGAAAATTAAAGAATATGATTTTTTCAAAAATATAAATGAACCATATGCCTATAAAAAGATTAATAGAAGGGCAATCATCTTCCTAGAACTATCTATAGATGACATATTGTTAATTAGAAATGAAATATCAATGCTTCACTCTATAAAGATTTAGTTGTTTAATAACTTCTCTGTAAAGGATATATGAGAAGCAACCTATAATCTAGAAATATAGATCCAGATAGATCAAAGAGGTTCCTTGTTTCATACCAATCTACGTACATAGATAAAATGCTAAAGAAGTTTGACATGGAGAATTCTAAATGGGGAATCTTACCTAAGTTGCATCATTTCTCTCTCACATAATGTGTCAAAGACATACAAAGAGAGAGGTAGATTGGATTATGTTTCATATACTTCATAATTATGATGGTTGATTAAGATAAATCAATAATCACTATTATCAATGATAATGGTTGGTTTGTTAAAAATATTGAAAAATAAAAATTTGTTACAATTTTGTTTTACATCAAATTTTAATATATTTTAACTAAGTATATTTAATTGCTAAAAAAGAGAAAATATAATTAACTAATTATATTGTTATTAATTAGTTAATTATATATTAATTAATTATATTTTAATAATATTTAATTAAAAAAAGAAAAAAAATAAGTCACAAGCGTGACAAAAACTGTCACGCCCGTGACACTTGCTCCTAAATTAGGAATGAAACTCATTCCTCTCATATTTTAAAGGTATGGACTAATCCCCGAAGGTCAAATAGGAAAATACTGTTCTTATAATCATAATATAAAATCAACCACCTGTTATTTTATTCCATACCCATTGATTCATTCCCAAACTCATAAACCAAGCACCCCTTTAGAGTTTAGAGGTATTCAAATGCTAGTTTTCAGTCTGATACTAATGATGTAGATCATATTCAAGGTATATCTTCACTTTGAATAGTGGTGCGAAAGTTGGAAAATTTTCAAACAGCTATCAATCACTGTTTCTATGTAGCATCCTACTCCCGCAAGACCCGAATCTGACATCGAAGGCGATATCCGAGCCCGTGCCTCACGAGGGTGGTATGCTAGAGCAATCACTGCAGTTCAAAACTCGGA
>JANTNU010000002.1:7799046-7815362 GCA_024752395.1 Erythroxylum havanense
ACTTCGAGACTAGGAAATTTTATGAAGCACACATTAAAAAACTTATAGATTAAGGTATCTTTATACTGCAGATGTCAATAGTAGACATGTAAACTATTTTTATCTTATCTGAAAGAAAGTCATTTCATCTTAGTTCTTTTCCCAACCGATGATTATTTCATTACATTTTCATATTATTTTTTATTTAACTGTTATGTGAAATTTTGCACTGTGTATAAATTTACTGGACACTTTCACTGCACATTTGCGCAGTGTTAACCTGCTAGTTTAATATATAACCGAATAATAACGTCTGCAGACGTAAAGAATTTTTCAGGAGTCCTTAAGGGCAATTCAATTAACATTGAGAGGCATAAAATGATTTAAAAGATTTTGCACTAAAAATGCGAAAAAAAAAGGGGCAACTGAGCAAGAATTTATTTCAATGTCGACCGTAGCAACAGTTACAAAAAAAGAAAAAGAAAAGAAGAAAGGCACTACGCACGTGTGGAGCACGCTCTATGACCTCCAAGCATAAATACCAGGACACTCGCTAAGTTGCGCGTCGTGAAACATAAAGCTTCCAATGAAAACGAAAAGGAGAGGTCGCAGCAGGCATAAGCACAGGGACACAGCGTAATTTGCAAATGCAAATCAGTTGCTCCCTTCTCTCTCGAAAAAGCCACAGCCAGAGCCAGAGCCACAGCCGAAGCCAAATCTAAGTGTCAATCACTTTAGCTTTGATTTCAACGCGAACCAATCCAAAGACCCCACAAATCTCCACATTTCCCTCCTCAAACAATGCCAGCTTCTCCTTCTTTCCCTTCCTCTGGTAGACTACACTACTCTTTTCCCTTAATTAATTAACAACGTCCAACCCTTTCTCTCTAAAACCCTCTTTTTCTTTCATTTTTTTCTCTGTAATTTTTGTTCTTGTTGTGGGGTTAATTTTTTTTTTATTGTTTCTATAGATGGAAGAGGCAAGTGGAAGAGGCGAAAGCGAGACCCCCAAATCACTCGCAAACAACAACAACCCAAACAAGAAGACCCTGAAGACGAAGACGAAGACGACGCCGTTGATGATGATAACAATCACAACCACCGCAACGCTAACTGTATCGATCATAAGCACCATCACCGTGACGAGTCCGACGCCCATCATCGTCACACCGAGGCCGATCCGGCCACCCATGAGGCGGAGTTCCTCGACGGCCGCGGCGTTCGCTTATGCGAGTTTCCTCTCGTCACGAAGCACGCCGTGAATCGGCCTCACGCTTCGGTTTTGTCTATTGCGGCTTTGGAGAGAGCGAATTTGGCCGGAGAGAGCGGCGGTACGAGGGGGCCGGTGCCGGAGTTGGAGAATGTATCGTATGGTCAGCTGCAGGCGCTTTCTTCCATGCCTGCGGAAGGTGGTGATGGTGGGAATTCGGCTTACGTAGTGACGCCGCCGGAGATTATGGAGGGAAAGGGCGTTATTAAAAGGTTTGGAAGTAGAGTTCTTGTGGTCCCTATGCATTCAGGTATACAACAAATTTCAGTGTGGATGTGATTATGTTCTTTGCAATATTTATATGTGTGTGTGTGGTGTATACGGTATGTATGGTTGAATGAGTGTGCTAGTTTGGAAAAAATTGGCGTTCGAAGTTCAGGTAATAAGCTTCTCTTGGGTTTTCTCTGTGACTGATAGAAATTGAAGGGAACTATGACGTTGAAAGGGAGAAAATGAGTAATTAATTAGGGCCTTAGGGATATGAACTCAATCCATGTTTGCAAGGCTTCAAATTGTATTGATTGTTATCTTGGTCGTAATTTAATGTTTTAGAAGGCAGTGCCCAAGGCCTTTCAGTAGGTTGGAAGTTGGCTCTGCCAAGAATTCCAATTTCTTGACTGTCTGCTTAGTGTTTTGGAGTCTTTGGATGTATAGTAAGAACCTAGCTACAAGAACTCTGGTGGGAAAATATAGGTTATAAACATCTTTGAGCTTCCAAAAAAGGTTTGAGGATTTGCTTGCATGCATGTACTTAGGGTAAAGATTTTGTCTCCTGAATATCCTGGTATTTACGTTAACATTATTATGTTTCTTGGTCCTCTTTGAGTAGATTGGTTTTCACCAACAACTGTGCATCGACTGGAAAGACAAGTTGTGCCACATTTTTTTTCTGGAAAGTCACCGGATCACACACCAGAGAAGTACATGGAATGTAGAAACTATGCTGTTGCCAAGTACATGGAAAATCCAGCAAAAAGGCTTACAGTTGCTGATTGTCAAGGGTTGGTGGTTGGTGTAGAGCATGATGATTTAACTAGAATTGTGAGGTTCCTTGATCATTGGGGAATTATTAATTACTGTGCAGATCAACCAAGCCATGAATCTTGGAATAGTGGTTCCTATTTAAGGGAGGATACAAATGGTGAGGTTCATGTGCCGTCAGATGCTTTAAAGTCTATTGATAGTTTGATCAAATTTGACAAGCCCAAATGTAAACTCAAGGCGACTGATGTTTATTCTTCATTGTCATGCCATGATAACGATTTCTCTGACTTGGACAACAGAATTCGAGAGCGTTTATCTGAAAATTGTTGCAATTTTTGTTCTCAGCCTCTCCCCACTGTATACTATCAGTCACAGAAGGAGGTAACTTACATACTTTTGTGCATATGCTTTTTTTCTTTGCATCTTTTTTTGTTTTCATGCTTTTCTGGTTGGTATCTTCAAGGAACTTGAAAATGCATGAAGTTATTTGAATTTATTACTGGAGGATTATACACTAGCATACTGACGTAATAATGGTCATTTATCAGTTTATAACTACCATGGGATTATTTTTGGTCAACTTGAGTAACTTCAATTATTTAAACATGCTTTTACAGGAAAGCATGCTATTGCTGCTCAGTTTATCTGTTGGAAAGGATAATAGTAGGGGGAGAATAGAACCATTGTAACTGTTTTGCATTCATCAGTGCGAGGTCATTATTTCCCTTTTTTGATCGCATATCAAAATATCAATAAGGGAAAACTGGTGATTGACTAAAAGAAAGGGGCTAATACTTAGAATTAAAAATATTTATAAACATGTATGTTTACATGTCAGTACAGATTAAACTATAGTTTGACGTGACATGGGGTGATCTTTAAGTGTTCAAAATGTGATTTACTATGTTAAATGGTGTGTGTTTTCCAAATCTAACATTTTCTTTTCTATTAAAACAATTAGATTTGAGATTCCCAAATAGATAGCTGGAGATGTCATGTAAGAAATGCCTTTCAAAATCTTAAGTTGATCTCAATTGTCTGATCATGGTGTTTCTTACTATTATGGTTCTGTTCCCGTGGCAAATTGATGTCTTTTACAACAGGTTGATATACTACTATGCTCCAACTGTTTCCATGAGAGTAGATTTGTAGCCAGTCACTCAAGCTTGGATTTTGTTAAGATGGATTCAACAAATGATTATGGTGATCTAGATGGAGAAAGTTGGAGTGATCAAGAAACACTTCTACTACTTGAGGCAGTGGAACTTTACCATGAAAATTGGAATGAAATTGCAGAGCATGTGGGCACCAAGTCAAAAGCACAATGCATCCTTCATTTTCTCCGTTTACCCATGGAGGACGGCCTTTTGGAGAACATTGAAGTTCCCAAGATTTCCCAACTGTCCAATGCAGTTAGTAGAGATGAGCATGGAAGATTGTATCCAAGTTCAAATGGTGATCTAATTTTTACTCTTTCTAATTTGGTGTTTCGCAATTTTAACGTTGAAAGTATGTTGTTGCCATTTCGTACCTGAATTTCTCATTTCATGCTGTTTGTGTAGGATACTGTATCCAAGATGTCGATTCTGAAAGCAGGCTTCCATTTTCAAATTATCCAAATCCAGTTATGGCATTGGTAGGTTCTATCTATGTTCTATGCCCCATTGATTTAATTGAAACAACATTTCAATTTGAGAACTTTGTGAACCTCTATGCCTTTTCTGCCTAAAATTTGTTTTATCTTATGGAAGCTATTAATTATGATGGTTTATCTGAATTATCCAAAACAATATAGTTATGTTCCTCTCAGTTGGTAATACAAATAAATACTGGCTAGTTGACTTAGTCAAATTACTTTCAAAATGGATTTTATATATGAAGCTTAAAGTTAACAAGATAATGCTGCTGACATGGTGGAACACATTGGCTCTTTTTCTTGTAAACATTTTTTTTTTTTTGTTTGGGTACAACCTCATGGTGCTTTTCTTAATAATATTTTACTTATAGAAGAAAGATAAGTATTTCTACACACAAATCACACATAGATAGGAAGAGGCAGAGGGAGCTGTATACTCTTTTGGAATGTAAAGATGGTTTTTACTTGTGGAAAATTTTGTAGGTTGCTTTTTTGGCCTCTTCTGTTGGGCCAAGAGTTGCTGCTGCTTGTGCTCATGCATCTTTGGCGGCATTATCCGAGGATAATAGGTTGGTGATTTCTTCTCCTTAACCTTTACATTTTGGCTTTTGCTGTTTTAGGATACTGCGTGAATGGGTTTGGTTTGAGATTCTGCTGTAAGGATTTACTATAAAGCCCCCTTTCCTTTTTATTTCTTAGTTTTTCAATATTTTATGTGTTGATGGATTGCTAATTGTCCCTGAATAGGAGTTCTGTAGGATTATTAGCTCCTATTTTAGAATAGATCTTGGGGGAGTTTAAGTTGGTTTTCACGTAATATGAGTTTGAGGATACTATCATAGTATATGAATTCAGTGTATTTCCGCTTGAAGATCTTGGGGGAGTTTTAGTTGGTTTTCACGTATATGAGTTTGAGGATACTATCATACTATATGAATTCAATGTACTTCCACAGGACGAATTCAGAGAGATCACGTGGTAGAGAGAGTAGTCTTCATGGAGAAGTCACAAATTCAGTTCAACAAAATGGTAGGACAAGGGTTTTGCTTTCCCTGTTCATGAAATATGTTCATCTATTTATTGCAATTGTAATTTTTATGGTTATACTTTAGATGACAACCTACATGGTTTACGTGGTCAAAATGAGTCTGAGGCCACTCCCTTGTCCACTGAAAAAGTTAAAGCCGCCGCAAAAGCTGGTCTTGCAGCTGCAGCAATCAAGGCTAAACTGTTTGCAGATCATGAAGAGAGGGAAATCCAGAGGCTATCGGCCAATATTATAAATCATCAGGTATAATTATGATAGTTTAATTTTGTGAATCCAGAATTTCCTAAACTGTTCCTTTTAATCCTCTTCCTATGTGAACATTCACATTAAATTATAATGAGTTTAATGTTTGCTCGAGAGTGTGGTTCTTTGGTAATATTGTCACCTTTGTTTATTATTTTGGTTGTTTATAAGAGCCAAGTGTGCTTGTACTTGTTGATGCAAAATAAAGCTTAGTTCAAAGTTTTGTTTTCTTTGTCATTAATTTTATTTAATTGGAAAAGGAATTCAAGTATTTTTATTTTATGTTTGTTCTTATTGGTTTAGGATTTAAATCTATTAGGGAATAATAAGATTCTTTATTAGAGTAGGATTTTAGTCCTTATTTAAGTAGGATTGGGGTCAAGAGGGCAAATTTATATGTAAGACTGTAAGTACATCTATGAGGGAGAGAGGAGGATTTTCAGGTTATGAATTTAAGAGTAAGTGTGATGCTTTCTCATCTAAGAGTGATTCTTAGAAGTGATGCATAGAAACTAGATGCTGATGTCTTGTTCTTTATGAATCCTAGATGCAATTTTGCTTAGTTCTTATCTTTTTGCATATGATAGTGTTCTCATTCATTTTTCGGTTTGTGGGGAACCTGTTCTGTTCCGTCCTACTTAACTTGTCTTGTAAACTCATGTTCTAAATTGGGAAATTTTGTGGCTTCATCTAGCATCTCTTCATTCTAAGCTTTGAAATCTCAAACATAGAAATTGATTGTAAGACGATTCCCTGCCACAAGTCTACTTTCATATAGCATCTCCTGTTTCTGTGTTGCACTAGGTGGGCCCTCTCATTATGATTGCATTGCTTATATGGTCTGACCTGCTGTTTAACTATACTTTCACCTTGTCCATACGGACAAATGCTTGCTGTATGGTTTTGTTTGTTTTACTTGTTTTCTCCAATTTAGTATGAATTTATTTGTTAACATCCCTTAAAACAAGTTGATGTGGAGACAGTTGAAGAGATTGGAGCTCAAGCTGAAGCAGTTTGCGGAGGTGGAGTCCCTCCTAATGAGGGAATGCGAACAAGTGGAAAAAGCTAGGCAAAGATATGCTGCTGAAAGGGCCCGTATTTTACCAACTCGTGTTGGAACTGGTGGTGTCACTTCACAAATGAATGTAGCTGGTCCTGTACCTTCTATGCTTAACACTAATATCGGCAGCAATAGGCATCAAGGGATGCCGGCATCTTCTTCGCAACCCAGCATATCTGGTCACAACAATGTTCAACAAGTCCATCCCCACATGCCTTTTGTGCAACGTGGCCAGCCACAATCCATGTTTCCATTAGGACAGAGGCTGCCCCTTTCAGCGATACAACCATCTTCATCTTCTCCGTCAAATGCCATGTTCAGTGCTTCGGGAAATTCACAGCCTAGTCTCAATCAAATGCTGAGATCCGTTTCAGGGCCCAGCTCTGGTTTAGGCTGAAGCGGATACGTACGTTGGAGTATTAAAGTTTCTGGTGAATTAAATTGGATGGTCACTCAATGCTGCAACAGGGGTTCAATGCATTGAGAAGGGTGGAGCAAGAAAGTTTCAGTCGTCCTGCCTGTGTTGTAGTTTTTGTCTGAATGTAGATTACATGGATCCATTTGTAGGGCATTTAACAGATTGTTCAGTAGTTTATGGATTAAATTATAAATTCCTGAATGCAGAAGGGAACCTAAATTGTTTTCGCGAATGAGTGAGCTGAATATAGAATGTCTCGCTAAAAAAGGCAATTTGTGGTTACTTTGCTTTTGTACTTTCTGCAGTCAGGGGAGTTGAGATTGCTTTCCATGTGTCTTCGATATGCGAGTTTTTCTAAACATAAGAAGAAATAATATAAATTAAATCTAATAGATGCAGCCCTATATCTGTCTAAAACTCCAAGAAAAGATGAAGTATGTAAAACATTCAGGCCTGGGAGGTTGGATTGGGTAATAAAGAAGTTGACCAGAAGTCTCACTTTAACCCAACGGACGAATTTTGAAAAAGTTAACGACCATTCTTTAGGGGGCTCTGTGTGGTTGCATTACTCTCTTTGGAAGAGATTTTGTTATATATTTGATTGGTTAAAAGTGTAAATTAAATTATAATTTTTTAAAAAATTTATGTAACCTAAATAGGTAAATATTAAATACATTTATATTATTGTCAATTATCTATTATGTCTGATATATCTCATTTTTTCATAGGATATGTGAATTTACTATATCATGTAACATATAGTCAGCTACTCGTATCATATTTAAATTAAGTTTTTATTTTTATTTTGTAATTAAAATAATTTAATTTAATTACAAATACCTTTAATTGACTATTTAAATTAATTACAATTTAATTAACAAAATTGTTTAAAATTTTTAAACAATTAGAAAAACCATAGTTTCCAGTTTTTGTAATTCGCCATCTCTTCACTTAATTATTGCGTTCTCTAAATGGTTCATGGTAAATATTTACAAGAAGTGAGAAAAGTGAATGAAACTTTTTGCCTATTTAGATGAGATTTTGACAGATTAATAACTACTTTTCTCTACAACAAAAGCCTTTTCTAAAAAAAATGAGAGTTTGACTGTAAAATAAAAAAGCACTTCTTTAATATATATGCATTTTTTAACAGTCAAAATACAACTTTTTAAGAAACTCAAAATTGAAGTTTCTCAAAAAAGTACTTTTTTAGGTAGATTTTTTAGATCAATTAACGAGTTTATTTTTAGTCATTTTTTTTCTTATGCTTTACACATAATTTTCACAATAC
This sequence comes from Erythroxylum havanense, assembly GCA_024752395.1. Classification (NCBI taxonomy): domain Eukaryota; kingdom Viridiplantae; phylum Streptophyta; class Magnoliopsida; order Malpighiales; family Erythroxylaceae; genus Erythroxylum; species Erythroxylum havanense. Next base: position 7,806,976 of record JANTNU010000002.1, read on the forward strand.
CCACAAACCCATTTTCATATTTATTTTGAGATTTATATAATATTATTTGACATATATATATATATATTAATTTTACTTATGTTATAATCTATATAAAAGATTTGGTTAGATATATTTTCATTTATATTTCATATGGTTTAAAATTAATTAATAATTAATATATTGTGTTTTGCATATTGTTTAATATACATTAAATAATTTTTATATGCATAAATAATTTTTATTACAAAATAAAATATAGTTAAAATTAAACGTGCTTTTTATTTTTATGTTGTCAAACAGTTCACCGTATGAAGCTCTTTAAAAAAACTTTTTTTTAAATGACAGCTAAACAGTCAACTGGCTGCTTAGAAAAATTCTTCTCAGAAAAAAGTTCTGCTGACAAAAGCTTTACTAATATAAGCCCAACAAAATAGAGGCTTCATAAAATGAAGACGAGTGTCTCGCTATTGGGCTGTGAACTCCTCCAAATGCTTTATTGCTCATGAGGTATAGGTCTGCTCTTACAAAGAACTAGCTAGAAAGAAAAGAAGGAGAAGAGAAAGAAGATGATAATTAGGAACATGAAGATGAAGATGAAGATAGGAGACAAGAAAAAAAAAAGAACATAAAAACTTTGAATGAGGAAGAGAAAAGAAATGCTAAGGAGACTTGGTAGTGATGAAATATGAGGCTGATTTCTTCAAGATCTCAACTCATGTAGCAAAAGAAAAATGGGTTGTGGATGACATAAGAGATACATTATCAAGGAATAAAGGTAGAAGAGATTATAGCTTTAGTGATACTACAATTTCTGATTGACAGCTCGAAGTTTTTAAAATCATCTTCAATCAATTGCAAGTGATCTTCTCCTGTCCATAATTTCATCTAATTAATTTCATCCTTTATCATCAATAGTTATATGTTTTAGCTTATTCTTATTAAAATTTGAGTTATGAGAATTAGGATTCTTTTAATTATTTGAGAATTTTGTGGAATTTAAGTTAATTAGGTTATAATTATATTGATTAGTCAATTGCAATTATTTGTAATTAAATTAGCTTAATTAGTTTTAAGTATAAATATAAATAAAAATAAAATTTTAGTTTAAATTTGATATGGGGGCTCGACTGTGCTATGTAGATACCGTATAAATTTCATATGATACAGTGGATTTATGTGATAAATTAAAGATATACAATACACGACACATTAGTAATGATGTAGTAAATAACCACTACAAGAAAAATAGATTGTAGCAACGGAAATTACCAACGAAAAATCTTTATTTTTTGTCAAAGAATAAATTTGGTGATGGAAATTACAAATAGAACAATTCAGAGGAGGAACAACAGTAGGTAAACTTTAACGATGGAATATTGTATATCTGTCAGTAAATTTAGAGATGAAATTTTGTATATTCGTCGCTACATTTACAGATGGAGACACAATATTCTGTCGATGAACTTAGCAACGGAAAATTGTCAATTGGTTGCTAAATTTATCGATAGATATATAATATACTGTTGCTATATTTACCAACGGACAATATTCGTAGATAAAGTTTACCGATGAACAATATTCGTCGCTAAATTTTTCCTGACGGAATATATCATTCCTTTGGTAACTTATTTCGTCGAGACATTTAACTATGATAAATTTTGAATCACCATTTTTCACTTTCTACCTAAGTTTTCTATTGATAATCTTTTGAATTTTTTTATACATTTAATTTATGTAAATAATATAACATTGATTGAAAATATAAAGTAAAAATTATCCTGATTGCTAATATAATAAAAATTATAATTTAAACCAATAATTATCTTGAAAAAAAATTATAAATTAAGAATTCTTACAAAACTTAAGAGTAGCAAAACATCAAATACATTCACTTATCCATCTACGCTATGCAACTGGTGAAGGAGAATGATCTGATTGCTGCAATGAGGCCCTATCCCTCCCCTTCAACTCATCTACCTTATTACGGAGCTGGGTTATGCTCTCCATCAACCTCTGTATTGTGCCCTCAAGCTGAATGACTCTCTCGTTCGATGCAGACTGCTTACTAGAAGCAGCTGTAGTGGATGTGGAGGATTGTGAATAACATGTGTTTATAAATGAATCTAAGCTGAAAATCCTTTCACGACGGTCCCTATCATCCACTGCATCAAGATATGTCTAACTATCATCAACAGTTTCAGAGTTCTGAGACCATCGTTTGATTCTTTCTTGTATTTGGTCATATTATTATAATTGCTAATGTTAATAAGTGATAATTTATAAGAATTAACATTAAATAATAAATTTTACATACGTTAAGTTGTTTGCATCATGTGTTGGCAAAGGTCACACTATTATACTTCATAGTGTGGGTGTGCAAAAAGAGTTGGCGTAATATAGACTTCTTACAAAAATTTCGACATAGTTTCTTTTATTTTTTATGATTAGCACCCCATTAAATACAAAAATTTACTCAACAACGCAGCCATTAATTGCACCAGATATTTATAACATTATTATTCTCCATAATACACATATTTTCATTCTAAATTTCATATATCAAATTACATTGAAATCAAATTTCATACATCAAAGTAAAAAAATCAAAATATAAATGTAAAGTTTTGATATTTACAAGTTTCTCTGTATGTTCTTGGTGAGTTATAGATCTTCCAGTGTGTATGAGTAGACTCTCTCCTCCGGTCCTCTACGTTTATTTGCAGAATTGTGCTCTAAATTGGACATTGTCTCAGGTGATATCCAATACTGCTGCCAACAACACCATATTTCTTTAGATATATAAGGAGCTCGTACACCATTCTTATGTATCGAACCAAGAAAGTCTCTATAACATGTACGAGCTCACCTTTCCCATACTTTATAAATTACAACATCAAATTTTGAATCCCAAAAAATTTCTTTATGAAAAAACATACTATAATTACTGATAAACTACAATATTTATCTGATTAATGTATAAAGTTTTATAAAATAAAAAGATTAAAGAATATGTTTTTTGTATCTCAAACTTCTGATAATAAAAATCTTTTGTTGCTTGAGAGACATTCTTCCATATATAACCCTCAAGATCTATCTTCTTCTTGACCTTGGATGATATATTTTTAGAGCACGTTCCAAACGAAACCAACCTAATATATAAGATATTTTAGATCATTTTGAAATTTAAACATATAACTTTAATATAAACCAGGGTGTTATCATGTATTACAAAATTTTTAGAATTTCACTGACAAATTATTGACAATTGTGATGTAAGTTCTTCCATTAACTCCTTCAGCTCTAGGATGAAGGTAGTCTCCTTCATCCAAAACGTTTACCCCTGATATCTCTGTTGGTCTAAGGCTGGTGGAAGGTGTAGCAAGGCTGGTGGATGGTGTAGTAGAAGGTACAAAGGTGGCTATATAGGGACTGTAAGTTAGGAAGGTGATGCCTCATCTGGATGTACAGTAGTTGGAAGTCCAACACTTGATTATGTAGCATATGCAGAATGTAATGCTTCACCTGGAAATCATGGTAACATGAACCTTGTTTACATCATATCTTGTTTTCTCTTTTGTGACATATTTTTAACTGAAATTCACATTTTATTGAATATTCTATCAATAGAACAACATAAATTAAACATAAATAAAATTATATTGTTGATGCAGTAATAGATTTATGCATATATAATTCTATTATAATCATAAATTAATTGCTATAATCACTTAATTGTAAATCAAAATCATCTTCTTCTTTTTTGAAGAATTAGAATCAAACTCAAGCTCTTCTTTAAATTTCTCACCCTCCTCATCCTCTATAGATGGAATTTCTACAAACTAATTAAAGGTTCATTATCAACATATGTTACACATGCATTTATTTCATAAACATCTTTCTGAAACATTTCATTTTTAATTATCTTATTTTCTCCTTTTCTATGTAATTCAAAAACACCTCGAGGTTTTACTTTGCAAACAACCAACTAATTTGACTTATCTCATCGTAAGCTGAGAAAGGGACATAATACACTTGGATCACTTGCATTGCCAACACAAAATGTTCAAATTGTCTAAATCTTCTTCGTTGGTTGATTTTAACTAGATTATATCGACTATGTGTTTTTGTTCCAACATTAGCTGTTGGATCAAATCAGTCATACTTAAATATCACATTTTGTTTTATCGGCAATCCAGGGTACTCAATTTTAAGTATCTCAATAATTTTACTATAGTAATCTATCAATTCTCCCTGTATGCAAAACCCACTATTTACTGTTACCATGCCATGATTATGATATTCCGTACGAAATTTGTATCCATTAACAAAATACACTAGATACAATTTAACAGTTCACAAAAGTCGTTTCACAAGATTACATATAAACTTGTCCTCTATTGGATTTTTTGAGGCCTACACTAAAAAAAATCATATTAAATAGTCTAATGCCATTTAAGCACTTTGATTTGGTAATTCAACCATTTCAATTATTGCAAGTGAAAATTTACATATTTCTCGAGCCATCAAGGAAAGTGTCTTCTAAATTTTTTACTGATATCATCCTGTGATGTTTTGGGCATTAGCTCACTTGACCGTTCCTTATATAATCTAAAAACATTATTATGTATTTTATTTATGAGCAACACTAACTTTGAAAACTCAAATAATCAATTTCAAAATCAACTTAAACTTATTATATGAAAGGATGAACCTCTTGATAATTCAATTAAATTTAACCATGGGCAGCCTCTATTTTTTCTTCTGTTAACATTCTTCTTATTAAACGTCTATATGTTTATCTTGGATATGTGAAAATGGATAAGTTATCATCAATATCATCTGATTCGCCCCCATCATTATTACAATACAACTCAAAATAATGTAAACAAAATGTACTTACTTCCACTACTAAATAAATATAGCTTTATTTTGATATATTTTTTTAAGTAATGCAAAAACCTACATTACAAATTGGGTTATTACAATTAAGTGATTAAAACATGCTATAATTTCTATTTAAATATTAACTATAATTACCTTTTAAACGGACACATCTATCGATATTGAACTAGGCCAACAAGTTTAGTCTCGTGTACTAAATGTATGGGTAGATGCTCCATATAGTCAAAGAAGCTTGGAGGGAAAATCCCTTCCGATTTATGAAAGTTCAAGTGGATGAGCTGATTGAAATGAAGTTGAAAACCATGATTTAAATAGAAAAAGTGTAAAAATTTGAAGAATTTAGAAAGTTTGACTTTTATGGATGAATAGTGATAGAAAGTTTGACTTAAGAGTTGGCTTTTTGATTTAGGCCAAATTTGAGAAACTGATCTACATGAAACTTGTAGCTTATGTTAAGAGCTTTCTTTCACCATAAAGTTTGATATTTTTCAATATCAGGAGAAAAAGTTATGATCAGTCAAAGTTTGTTTTGTAAAAATATCTTTAAGTGTACATTTGTGTGTACTCAGTTTTGAGGCCACTTGTCGTATGGATTTAGTTTGAATTGAAGTAAGTGGTCTTCATGAAAGTTGTAGCTTGTCTGTCAATCTTTCCGACGCTATAAAGTATGCAATTTTTAGAAGTGGGAATTGGAAGATATGAAATGGGAAAGTTTTGAGTTTGTTTAGGTGATGTTTAACAGGGCAGTAACTTTGACTAGGTTTTGATCACTTTAGAGATGGAATTAGTTTTCGAGTTCTTTATGGAAATTGTAGAGCTTCCTTTAATCTTTCTTTTGATACCAAATTTGTTAATTTTAGAGTTCTGGAGCAAAAGATATGATTTAAAACTTCTAGAATTTTCTGCAGTTCCAGATTCCATCCTTAGGCGTGGCTACGCCTAATCTTTGAATCTCACCTTCGCTTATAACTTTTTCGTTTGACATCTGATTGACATGGTTTTTAAAGCATTGGATTCCTAAGACAATTATCTACATTCTCAAGGGATATTTGTATTTTTATGAGATTAAATTAAGGATGATTAATTTAATCAAAGTGAGTTAGTAAATATTCTGAACATGATTCAGTCTTTTGCAAAATTCAGGATCTGTGGAGATCCGATTGATTTGATTACTGAGGAAAAATAAAATTGAGACATGGGGCTACAAATCATAAGCAGGAATTTCATTTCAATTTAGCCCCTAAGACTTTCAATTTCTGAATTGAAGTTCGGATTCGTGTGCAGTCTTAGATTTGGAATATCTGAACTTATTTTAACCATAACTTTCGATCTAGAAATCCAAATGAGGTGATTCTTAATTTGGATTAAACTAGAGAAATATTGATACAATTGTTATGAAGAAATCGAGTTTCAATTTTGTCTTTAAGGACATCAATTTTTGAATGGGAATAATCGTGCTGGAAAATTATTTAGCATAAGACATATCTAAAATGTTTTGAGCATAACTTTTGATGTAGTACTCCAAATTGGATGATTTTTATGGCATTATGAAATTAATACAATAAGGAACAATTCTCTAGAAGAAAGTTTTGGCAAATTCCTTCAAATTGATGGTGCGAAACATATCCGAAAGTAACTATGACTTAGAGTAAAGTTCAAGGGCATTTGTGGAACATCACTTAAGGATTTAAGACTTTAGGCTTAAGTAGAAGGGCTTTTTTGTAACATCCCGTTACTGTTAGCAAGGGCATTATGGTAATATTGGGTCAGACTGATAGGTTTTACTGCATTTACTGATTGAGCATGTCATTGGCCTCTAATTATAGAGGAACGAGCTTCTTGCATATGCATTTATTTATTCATTGGTACATGCATTCATGATTTTTCGGTATTTAATTATAAATTGGACTGACTGAATTGATTGGATTGTGAACTGACTGAACTGACTGAATTGCAATTGATTGAGAATTAGGAGTAATTAGGTTTGAATGACTGATTTAGAATAGTTTAAGAGTGATTGAAAATTTATAGTGGCTTATAGGAAATTTTCTGGAAATTTGGGAGAAAATGCCCGGACCGGATATTTTAAGTGACAGACTGATTGACCGCATGGTACTGAGAGAATCGAGTTATGGAGTGTGAAAATCGAAATTGAAGCGTAGGATCTTGTATTGTATATTTTCGTGGATTTATAGGAATTTTTCTGGTATTTGTAGAGTTGCAGGTTTGGACCGAAAAATTGGTTTGGAGACTGATGAATTCGATTCCGGTCCCGAAATTGATCGGCAAACAGTATGGGAAAACTGGAGTGGTGATTCTAGAAATTAAAATGTTGAGCCATTAAAAATTAGAGACTGAAATTCAGACTGCTTTGAGGACTGATGTCTATATATATACCTAGGTTATGAAATTGGGAAATTACCTGAGGCATTTCTTCTCTTCCTCTTCTCCTACGACGTTCATCGATTTCTTCCCCATTGGTGAGATTCGTCGATTCTTCCTTATGGTTTCTTCTTATTGTGTAAGGCTAATGTGATTCTTATGATTGATGAAGGTTGAGAAGCTTTTAGAGGAGTTAATCGTTGATTTTGAAGGATTTAGGGTTTTCGGTGATTTTTGAGAAATCTATGGAGTGATCTTCGATTTGGTAAGTTTTATGGTTTAATGTTGTTATTGATGGTTTTTATTGCATTTATGACATTTATTATGGTGGTTTTGGGTAGTTGAGAGTGTTAATGGAGATTTAAGTGAATAAAAATGGCAGAAATCGATCGGAGAAGACGATCGGGCCTTCGCACGTCGCGACAAGCGCAGAGGCGTGAGGGCCAACGAGCTCGGCTGGGCATCGCGACGAGCGAAGAAATGTTACGTCGTGACGAGTCAAGTAGCTTACGTCGCGACGAGCAGGCATAAGGTGTTCGTCGCAGCGAACGTGTTTCACGCCGCGGCGAGCGAGCCGTATACGTCGTGACAAGAGTCGCAAGGTCACGGCGAAAGGGACTTTTTGGATTGGATGAATGTTAACTTATTGGGTATAATTTATGGTGTAGACCTCCGATTGAGGTGATTCCTTATTTGTTGCAATCTAGGGAAAGAGGTCTACAATTGAGGATAATTATAAGAGTTGGAATTTAATTATTATGGTACTGATTCATAGAGATCAAGGTCAATTATGGGTTATAGTGTGTCCTAAGTATTGAATTGTGACAATTGGAATTTCAATTGGAGTTTTGATTGAGACTTTCAATAGAGGTTTCGACCCAATGGATATGGAATGGCTATAGGGAGTATGAATTGAGGGAATTGACTGAATAGTAGGATTGGATCAATTATTGTCGATCGATTGAATGAAGAGTTAGAATTGGGCATAGGATGTCAAAATTGAGCATTAGCACCGGAAAATCGTGAACATGTACTGCATATAATTTCACTGAGACATATGCATTACTGAATTGTTTAATTGAGCATTTAGTAATGGGACTGTATTTAACTGTTATAGAGGC
>JANTNU010000002.1:7869358-7886408 GCA_024752395.1 Erythroxylum havanense
TGAAAGTGCTGCAGATAGTCCAGGGGGTCGGTCTTCCCATTGTATTTCTCGGGGGTTGGTATTTTTGTGCCGGGTGCTGGGAGACTATCCAGTATTTTCGGAGTGAAGGGAGAGTTGTACTGCGCCATCGGACGATCCGGTCGATAACTCATAGCTGCATTGATCCGATCATCCGCGAATTTTTCTAGGGCTTCAGATGGGCGGTGATCGGTTGCTACGCTGATTTGTCGGGCGGTTTGGCGCGCAGACGGCTGCTGTTGCGGTGGTTGAGATTGTAAGATTTGGCGGATCAATAGATCAGCGGCTTCCTCGATCTGCTTTCGAGTTAAGGTAGTGTGTATGACCGGAGGAGGATCCGCATCTGATCGGTGCTGGGGGTTCGGGCGCGTATTGAACGCAACATTATCCTCCACAGCTACACTCTGTTCCTCTTGCTCCAAGGTTTGAGGCTGCTGCTGATCATTCGGATGTGAGGATTCAGTGCGTGAGACATGTGGTGCAGGCGGTAGAGTCACAGGTAGCTGCGAAACCAGGCGTTGCAACACCAGAGCTGCGACTGCGACTACATCAGGATTAGCTGCCGCCGCCTGACTGATCTGCGTGGTTCTGGACGTGGTGCCTGGAAGTCGGGCCCCACGGTGAGCGCCATTTGGTTCAGTCGGGTTCTGGTCGAACGGTGCGTTGCCGTTTGGATCCATGAATTGGCAACCTTCTGCTGATGGATTTCGAGTGAAGATACCTGCAAAACAAAGGAAGGCACGTCGGGGGTGAGGTCCCGATTAGCTCCTCCGACGCTCAAGTAAGTTTTCTGGTAAGGTGAGATCGCTGAATGCAAAAGCAAAAACTAGGTTATGATTGCGTACCTGTGTTAAGAGAAAATAATACCTTATATATGGTTTCCTGCTAGGTTTTAGGTCTTTACGTCTCTTATGTACGTGCATGGGAGGCTTCCTCATGCTAATGGGCTGTGGATGTGTGGATTAAGCCCAAATTATTCTATGGGGATGAGACGATCGATCGGCCTGTGAGATTGGACTTGGGCCCGATATATCCGACCCAACCAATAATAATAATCGAGACTAAAATAAAGAAACATAAAATTGATTTATAATGATTTGATCAAATAATTATTAGCTTAAAGTTACTTAGAAATCTTATCATCTTTCTCCCTTAGAAATTTCACTATCTTACTTTTTTTAATGGATGAAAATAAATTCTCTTTGTAGCATCTTTTTTCATTACATTTGAAGAAAATTTCTTATAATCTCTTCTTTTAATAGAAAAACTCTTACAATTGTCTTATTATCTTATTTTATACATATGAAGAGTAACTATTTACAACTCATATTTAAGGTCAAGACCTACCCTTCATAATAAGTATATCAAGGAATATTTACAATTTGAACAATTTCACAACTAAAAACCTACATTTATTGCTTACAATAATGAATTATAGTTCAATATGTTAGAATGTGGTTCACTTACAGCCTGTTTGAAAACTTTCGAATTGAATTCATTAACGAATTGAAATCAATTACATTAATGAGATTGGATTGAATTCAATTTACACTATTTGAAACAAATCTAGTAATATTATAATTCAATTCAATTATACAGTTTAGAACAAATCCAGTAATATTAAAATTGAATTCAATTATTTCATACGACACATTTACCTCTAACAAAAAATGCACAAAATAATGCAAATAAATTAAATAATAATGCACAAAATAATTAAAAAGATTTTTGCATGTATAATAATCATGAATTTATACACACAAAATTTGCAATTAATCACATGTAATTTGTGCAAAATTAAACAATTAGTAAATTAAATAATAATGCACAAAATAATTAATCTAATTTTTGCATGTATAATAATCATGAATTTATACATACAAAATTGGCAATTAATCACATGTAATTTGTGCAAAATTAATTAATCATTATATGTATGTCATAAAATTAAATGCTAATTATAAGACATACATAATTAAAAGGAATAATTTTAATCAAACCCAAAAATGATTACATAACAAAAATCATAAGATTAAAAGTTAGATCTGAAGTTGCCCAAGCCTAATTTCAGATTAATAATAATTTTAATTTTTTTAAAAGAAAAAAATAGTATCGTCTTCAACCTCCAACCGGGTCGGGCGTGACCCGGCTGGAGCAAGTCGGAGCCCCGACGCTTCAGATCATCAGAGGACATCGGAGCTCGCACGGATGCCGACGTTAGGATGATGTGGACAACGCGAACCGCATGAGACGTCTAAAACTCGACCATGCAACGCTTCCCGAAGGACAACGTCGAAGCTTCACGCACGGTGGTCGTCCCTCCTCCTCCTTAAAGTCTAGACAATGTCGTGTGCACTATAGATGACGATAAAAAAACTCTAGCATCTCAAAGAGGTCCAAGGGGTCGACAAAAAACAACAACCTCCACCATATATATACATGGCAGAAAAAGCAACTCAAAATAAGGGAAAATAGAGACAAAGGGTTCGATGGTTTTCATCAAATTATACAGCAAGACAGAGGTAGCAAAGCTCTGATACCAAATGTAAGAATAAACCACAGCATGCAGGCATCTCATACAAAACATTTACATAAGGATACATGCATGAAACAACATATACATATGTGTCAATGTTAAAAAAATATCCAGCAGTTCAATTCACGCGACTTATAACGTGAATTGAATTTACTAAGGGAGGGGGGTTTAAACCCATGCATGAATTGAATTATTAGCTTTCTTGTTGTTCCAAACAAGTTAATTGAATTCAATAACAAAATTGAATTCAATTTGTTGTGTTCCAAATAGGGTGTCAGTGATCACATTCTATGTATATAAACAATAATATTAATATAATTTAAAAGTGTCATTAGGTCTAAATTTTCTATTTAATAGTGGACTAAATTTCAACCATTTATTTTCGTCACTTGATGCACATATCATTTTAAAATCCATAGATATATAAAATGGCCATCTTTCTACTAATGACGACTATATATTGTTTCTCATCAAGTTTTTATAGCTTCAACATGGTCAAGAGAGAGAAAATTTTAATCAAAAGTGGTGAACTTTTTCAATCTTTTTTTGATAATGGCATCTTTTGCATCATGTATGCAATATTACACTCTTATGATTTGTAATAATTGTTTATTCAAGATCCTAAAGTTATAAAAGTCAATTTTAATTTTTGTCATATAGTTCATGAAATTCTACATGTGGTATTAGAGCATGTGTTTTGAATAATAAATTTGTTTATCTATTTTATTATGATTGTTTAATAATGATTGCCAAATATTTTGATGTTTGAAGAATTTTGTAATTATTTGCTATTAATGATTTCTATAAAAATTGAAATAAAGAAATAGTATTTTTATTTTATTACCATATCATTTTATTCATCATTCTCATAGAAGTTCTTATATTATGGAAGTATTTTCATCATATTTAATCAAATATTAAAGTTTAGTTGTTGAATTTTACAACAAGTCTCCTATCTAGTTTCTAGATAATGTCTATTTCTGTTCAAATAAATATTAGGAGGAAAATGAGCATAATGTGTATTATTGAGAATTGAAAAAATTCACTTAATTAATTTGTTCACTTTGTTGACTAAAAAAAATTCTTTTTTAATGTCATGTATAAATTTAACTCATAACATATAATTTTAAATTTCAATAATAATATGCATAATGCTAGCAAAAATCACTAATAAATTAATAGATTACATAACATTATAACAAAATAAAAATGTCATTAAATTATGGAAATAGAAAAACAGACAAAAAAACTTAAATAAGTAGGTAGATATGAACTTTGAATGCTGATAATAATTATAGTAACATCTACATTGATAATCTGTTGTTATACAGTGGTTAGGATGCCTATTTTTTGAATCTAAAAAAAAAACAAGTATTCTTCCTTATTGTTTTATGGCTGGAGTTTCTTACTTTCACCTAACAACCAAAGTTCAATTATCAAAAATACACATTGTGCATAGTTTCCCTCTAATATTTACTTGAATAGATATAGACATTATCTAGAGATTTGATAGGAGATTTATTGTACAAATCAATAACTAAACTTTAATGTGTGATTAAATATTAATATTTATTATCGAATTAATTATATAGATAAATGATGTTTATTAATTGATTGAATTTTTCCAAAGGTAAAATAACATTATATGACTATGTTCACTTCTCAAATATGTTATATATCCAAAGATATTGATTGTATTTCATGAGTTATTGTTTGATTACCTAATAAAGTTTGCACAACATAAAACCTATGATAATATATTTTTTAGTTTACCCTAAAGTAGTATGTATTATATTCTAAGTGTTTAATTAATTGAATTCGATAATTTATTAAGCATTTATGCATTTGTAGTTATTTCTCTTTATTCGTATGCTTCTTTTATTAGTGTGTTTAATATTTTGAAATTTTTTGAATGGTACAAACAAGTCAATTTTTGTTTAGGTGTTTTGGATCTTAATTTAGCATTGTTAGAAGAAAAACCTATTACTATTACGAATACGAGCAATGAGGTTGAAGATAAACTATAAAGCATGGGACATGTCTAATAGACTATGTCTGACTTCATACGAATGATTGACAATTAAGATCATCATTCCACAAATTGAAAGTGATAAATAATATCTTAAATTTTAGGAAGAACGTTTTCGTTTTACAAATAAGTCTCTTACTAATACACTAATATCTGAACTCACATCCATTAAGTTTGATGGGTCGCATAGCATGCAGTAACATATTATAGAGATGACAAATATTGCAACAAAAGTAAAGGCTTTAGGTATGACAGTTGATGACTCATTCTTAGTGCAATTCATTATGAGCTCATTATCTCCTTAGTGCGGACCTTTTCAAATTAACTACAACATTATAAAGGATAAGTGGAATGTTAATGAATTGTCTTCTATTCTCATTTAAGAGGAAACAAAGCTAAAGAATCAAAGAGTTCATTCATTAACCTTATAGGTCAAACAACTAACAAGATTTATAAGATAACAACTATGAAATTCTAAAAGAAAGCACTTGATAAAATGACACAAGTTATTGCTAAAGTCGATAAGAGGGAATATAAAATTGATAAGTGTCATTTATGTAAGAAAGAGGGACACTATTAGAAAGATTATCATAAATATAAGGCTTGTTCGAAAAGAAAGGTACAACTAACATTTTTGTATGTTCCGAATTAAACTTAACTAAAGTTCCTTCTAATACTTGGTGGTTTGATTCTGGTGCTACTATTTATGTTTATAATGTTATACAAAGATTCTTTACATTTCAAACCATAATCATAACTGAGAACTTTATGTTTGTGAGGAACTATAAGAAAGTCCCAATTGAAGGCATAGGGACTTATCATCTAATATTAGATACCAGTTATCACCTAGATCTAGTACAAACTATCTATATACCTTTGATTTATATAAACTTAATTTCTATATCTAAACTTGATGAAAGTGGCTTTACTTTTAAATTTAGTGATAGCTATTTCAGTTTATTTAAACATAATTTCATTATTGGATGTAAAATTCTTATGGATGGTTTAAACTTGATGTTAAATTTTTGAATCCTTATTTTTCTATTTATCATTACATTAGAACTATGTGTAGCGTAATAAATGATATTTAAGCTAACTTGTGGCATAAAAGCTTGAGTCATATATCCAAAAAAGATTAGAAAGATTGGTATAAAATGAAAATTTTCTAAATTTACATTTTACTGATCTCGATGTATGTGTGGATTGCATCAAGGGAAAATAAACCAAACATAGTAAGAATGGAGCCATAATAATTACTCAGCTCTTTGAAATTATACACACCGATATATATAGACTATTGACACTCCATCTTTTGGTGGAGAAAAGCATTTTATCACCTTTATAGATGTTTTTTGTTCATATTATAGATATGTTTATTTGCGTAATAAAAAATTTCAAACTAAAGACACCCTTAAAGTATTTATAAAGGAGGTTGAAAGGCAATTGGATAAAAAAAAATAAATTTGTAACATTTGGTAGAAGTGGTGAAAATTATAGAAAATGTGATGCATTAGGACAATGTCTAGGTCTATTTGCAAAATTTCTTAAGAAACATGGTATATGTGCACGATACACTATACTAGGCACATCTCAACAGAATAATGTAGCAGAAAGGTGTATTAGGACATTAATGGATAAAGTTAGGAGTATGATGAATAATTATTCATCACCTAAAACCTTGTGAACGTATGCATTTAAACCTGATGTGTATTTGCTGAATATGATTTCTAGTAAGGCAGTACCTAAAACTCCTTTTAAGTTATGAATTAGAAGGAAACCTAGTATGAGACATCTTCATGTTTGGGGTTGTGTAACATAAGCATAAGTTTTTAGTCCACAAAAAAAAAAGATTCTTAAATAGTCAATGGTTTCTTTATTGGTTACCAAAAGAAATCTAAGGAGTATAAGTTTTACTGTCCAAATTATAGTCAAAAAATTATTGAAACAGCTAATGCTAAGTTAAGGGAAAATGGTGAAGTTAGTGGGAATGGTGAAGTTAGTAGGAATGCTGAAAAACATGTTGTGAATATTATTGAAATAAGAGTTGATGTTGCATTACTCATAAATGTTCTAGTATCCATATCTATACTGAATGTTAAACTACTATTAGAAGAACAAAATAATATTGAACAACATTTGGATGAAATACCTAGGGATGCAATGGGTAAGGCTGGGCCGTGCCTACATGAGTCGACTCATGTCTAACTTGAGATTTGATTGAGCCTAAGGTAGAAGGCTCAAGCTTGAGCTCGACCCTACTTGGCTTGACCAATTTTTTGGAATTTAAAATGCAAAACGTTGTCATTTTCATCAACGACCAAACATGACTTGAATGACAATATTGAAACATTTGAAGTTAGAATTGTTGCCAAAGGTTATACTAAAAAGGATGACATTAATTATAAAGAGACTTTTTCACTTGTCTTAAAGAAAAGATTCACTAAAAATAATTATAGCATTAGTAGCTTAGTTTGATTTAGGGCTATGTCAAATAGATGTGAAATCTACTTTTTCTGAATGATGATCTCAAGGAAGAAGTTTATATGAATCAATCTGAATGTTTTTTTCATAGAAGGAAAAATTCATGTTGTGTGTAAACTTAATAAATCAATAGATGAACTTAAATAATCTTCTCGATAATAGTATATTAAATTTAGTGATACTATGATATCTTTTTGTTTTCAAGAAAATATTGTTGATAGTTATATCTATCGAAAGATCAATAAGACTAAGCTTATATTTCTAGTCTTATATGTTATTAGTATTTCACTTGCTACTAATGATTTGGACATATTGTATAATACTAAAGATTTTTTTAATCTAAGAATTTTAAAATGAAAGATATAAGAGAAGTATCCTTTGTGATAAGAATTTCAATAATTTGAAATAGATCACAAGGAATGGTAGGGTTATCTTAAAATGACTATATCGAAAGAATACTATAGAGATTCAATATGAACAAATGTTCAGCAGGATTGTCCCCATACAGAAAGTGGAAAAATCTAGTCTTATATAATATCCAAAGAATGATATAAAATATAAACAAATGGAATCTATTGTGTGTTCTTTTATTGTTGGTAATCTGATGTGTTTGTAAATATGCATGAGACTTGACATTAGTTTTACGATTGGAACGTTAGACAAATATCGAAATAATTTCGATATAGACCATTGGAAAATTGCAAAAAAAATCTTAAGGTAAGGTATCTTCAAGGAACAAAGGACTATATGCTTGTGTATAGAAGATCTAATATATTAGAAGCGATTGGATATTCGGATTCGGATTTTGCTGGATGCATTGATAATAGAAAATTAACATTGGCTATTTGTTCCTACTACAGAAGGAACAATTTTATGGAAAAGTGCTAAACAATATGACATTGCTTCATCATAATTTGTAGCTTATTTTGAGGTGACAATTCATGCCTTATAGTTGTGAAACTTTATTTCAAGGCTTGTGATTATCAATACTATTACTAAGCTAATAAAATTTTATTGTAATAATTTTACAACAATTTTCTTCTCTAAAAATGACAATTCTTTAAATATGTGAAATGTATGGAGTTGGAATATTTTACTATAAAGCAGTAAGTTTAAAAATAAAGAGTGTGCATTGAACATATTAAGACAAATCTTATGATTGCAAATCCCTAAACTAAAGGCCTTCTTTTACAGATATTAATGGAACATGTTCAAAGGATGAGCTTTGATTATATTGATGATTTTTTTATGACTTTTTAACGAGCTCAATAAAATTTCTAATTGACAATTTTCTTATTTGTTACGAATTTTTATATGTAACTATTATTAAATAAGAAACAAAATTGTCTATTAGACATCGATGTGGACCTTTATGATATTTACATATTACTTATGTTATCTAACTTGATAAATTACTAACGTTTTAGTATACGGAAAGAAGTATGTGATTTTGAAATGTATAATTGTCATAACCCTATTATGTGATTTATTGTGTTGATGTAAATTATAAAGATATTAAGAGATTTATTTATGTGTGCTTAATGTTTACATTGTTAGACTAAATTTTGAAGTATCAAGTCAAGTTTGAAAATGTAATTGGTGGCCATATTTTATATATATTAAAATTTTAAAGATAAATTTATAGCTTTAACTAAAGTTGGAAGACCGATATAGATTATTTTAAAATATCTTTTTGAATGTAAACTTTTTATCAAAATATTTTTATTTATATATTATTTTTAATTCTTCACGACTTAAAAAAAGAACTATGGAAGACGCTCACTTTGAAGTTAAAATACGAGTCCGCAGGATTTTTTCTTGAGCAAGCTCACTTTACAAGATATTCCCCACATATGACTGTAGAAATTAAAGAATTTATAAACCAAAAATGCTCTAAAATGCTTACGGTGCCCCATCCGATTCATAATAAAAGTCGTTTTAGAAAAATACACGTTTATTAAGAAAGTTAATAAAATTATAGATATACCCTTATTAATACTCCCATAAAATTACCTCGGTAATCAGCATCTTAAATGAAATTGTAAGAGAAATTGCCTTGAAATTGTGATCTGTATAATTAAGATGAGAGAGAAATGAAAGATTAATTTTAGAAAAAAAAAAGTTATAAACATGCATACAAAGTCAAAAATGACACTTATTTTGAATAATTAAAATGTATCTGAAACGATTCTTATTATGAATCGGAGGGAGTATAAACAATTACACCTCTTCCAAAGGCCCCCAAATCCTCTGTCCCAAAAATGGTGTACCTATCCTGTTCCAATGCATCCCAACCATCTATTTATGTGGGACTTACACAAATAAATGGTTGGAATGTATCAGAACAAGGTAGATACACCATTTTTGGGACAGAGGATCTGGTCTCTTCCAAAGGCATCCGTTACATTCTATCTGACTCTCAACCACTGCCGCCAAAGGAGACAGTAGTACCGCATTTGTTCTTGCTTAGTAAAAGCAGACAAATGTAGACACGGATCAGTGTCGCCCCACATTCCATGCCAATGTTAACAATCTTTTGTCAACAAAAAAGACGACAAAGTTAGGTTATATTTGATTTGAAGTAAAGTTTTTAATAAAATAGGATATAATAAAATGTAATGTAATAATTTATAATAAAATAAAATATAAATAAATATAATATTAAAAAATTATCGGAAAATATTTTTTTCTACTACTTATCAATTTACATTACATTATGTTATATTTCATTACATTATAATTTTTTAAATAATGAAATAATATTTCATTACATCCGTTACATTATAATTATGCGAACAAAACATAGACTTATGTGTTAAAAGTTGACTGGTCTCCTCCCCTCTCTCTCTCCTTGGAAACTTACTCGGTAAGAAAGACACTATTTGGTCAATGCATATACTACCATTAGACTTATCTTGCTTCCCTCTCTACCTCGCATGTGCTTTGAGGCAATTCCTTCTCCTCAGGCTTCACGTCTGAAGCTCCTCCTTTTAAGTCTGCCCCTAAGGTTTTCATCTATATAGTTGGTATCCTGAAGACTTACCTTCTCCACTTAGACCCGTAAATGAATTGCCTGAGACTTTCGGCGCTCCTTGAGTTCCTTACGACTTTCATTTCCGTACGATGGATGCCGTGTCAGAGTTGGGGGTTTCTCCGATGGCCTGGCTTTGATGGGTTTATGAAACTTTTTGTTCTGGCGCTTTTGTGGTCTACTTTTTCTGAGATTCGATACATCACGTCTTCTTCCATGAGCCCTACTATTGGCGTTGGTGATCGGGTACTTATTGAGAAGGTAAACATTTCTTGAACGCTTAGGCTTTGGTGGTGATACGGCTTATATTTCAGTCCATGTCTAGCTTTCTGATGTCAGTATGTGGTGTTTAGTTTTGTGGCTGAAGTACATTATTGACGCCTAAGGTAATGATTGTGAAGTTCATAGCTTCAGGAGAATGTGGGATGGTTATCGGGTGAATAGTAGGTTTTTAATGTTGTCCTTGGACTTCAAAAGCTAAAATTTCTTTTTAATTTTATCTTCTCTGGGCAGGCGTTTTTTCGTGCAATAAGGCATGTTCATGTGATTTCAACAGAGTTAGTAGTGATTTTGTCTTGTCAGGGAGGTTTCCATCTGTTCACAGTATTTAGGTTGTTTATCTAACAAATCTCTTGCTAATTGAACTGAATCAGAAAGGTTAATGCTTAATTACTAATAAATTGAAAAGAGTTATGACAATAAATTCTTGTCTGATCCATTAACTATTAGTTGAATCATTTTGGAATGATCAGGTTCATGGAATGATTCGAATAACATGAAATTGTGGGTACAACATAATTGTTCGAATAAATTAACTAATGTTGAAGAGGCTTCTCTCTCTTGAAAACTGCTTCCACTCACCGTGCCTGGGTTTATTGTTAATAATGGGTTTAAGGGTAGTCAAAAAAGTTAATACACAAAACCGTACTGAGATCTTGTTAGCCAGAGGACTTTTAACTTCTCTAGGATCAGGAAAAATGTTAAAAAGCTCCTCTGTTCTCATGCCCTGTCCATGGTGATCTTCAGATTTGTGTTGTTGTATCTAAGCTCTACCCAAGTATCATATTTTTCTTTTACCCAAGTATCATATTTTTCTTTTACGCTACATGCTACATATATGATACTGTCATTCTTGTCATCAAGAAGTTGAAGCTTCTGAACTAATTGTTGGCAGTTTCACTCAGACCTGATAGAGGCTTATTTCTTGGTTTAAGTGGGGCTTTGTTGATTCATTTTGATCAAATGGAAAGTATTCAAACCATTGCCTTGACATTTAGCAGTTGGCAGTCTTGAATGTACAAAGGGAATGATGAATTCAAATTTGTACAATTTTTCTAGAGATAAATTCAAGTTTTTAGCTCAATCAGTTTGGTGATAGTTCTTCAAGTTCTTTCTTCATCAATGAACATTGGCTTTTCTTAGTGATTTTGTGATCTTTTATGTCACATCTCTCCCTGAATGATATCTTCTGCTTTGTGCTTGTGTTGATCCTGTATGTTTTAGCCAAGCAACACATGGTAAGTATTAAAGAAAAGCATCTGAATGAAGTGTCAATGATGCAACTGGCTGTAGGTCCAACTAGCTGCTGCCATTATAATAGAAGAAAGTTAAATTAACATGACAAGCACATAATTTTCTATGTCAATGGCTTTGTTGATGCATGATGGTAATTAGGAAGAGATATAGGATACAGTTAACACTTTTTGGAAAGCCACTTTGCAAATTTATTGAAGGTTTCATTGTGCAATCACTCAGTTACTTGAGATACCGATATTCTGAGATCTTCCTTGGGATTTCTCAAAAACTCCCCCTATTTTTGATAAATTTGGATCTTTGTAAAATTTTTATTTGTATTTGTGTAAATTAATTACAAGCGTACAAACAAATACTTTAACCTTTTCACTTCAGGCACAGGTGCATTCTATTGAGCATTTGAAATAGTGTTTCACATGTTTGGGACTGTTATTGTTCTTTACTTCACCATTTTTGATGCGGATTTTAAGCTAAGATGTGGCTGTTTCTCAACTTCTCAGGCTAAATACTACTTCAGGAATCCTTCCAGAAATGATATTGTTACATTCCATGCTCCAAAACAGGTTTTGTTAATTTGGTCTATCTGCTTATTTTCTTTCTTTATCAGTACTATAGTTGCCACATTTTCTTTTTGGTTTATGGCAGCCCAGAAGCAGAGAAGAAGATGTTTTTATTAAGAGAATTGTTGCGAAAGCCGGAGATTACGTTCAGGTAAAGCATTTTCAATTAATACTGCTTGATTACTCTTATCAAAGTGTGTTCAGCTGCAATGTGGCAATTTTCGGTGCTAGGATGCAACTGTATTCAGTTCTTTATTTAATACCTGTTTAAGATCTTCAGTTAGCTTCATTTCTTGATCTTCATGTTCAATGATCTTTGCGTTGCAAATTGAATTCACATTTTTCTTATTGATCCACTTAATTACCTTGCAGGTTCAACATGGATCACTGTATGTGAATGGAATAGCTCAGAATGAAGACTTCATAGCTGAGCGACCAACTTACACATCAAGCTTAACTGTGTGACTCCTATCTGATACCTCTTTTTATGTTTTAAGTGCTAGACTCTTTTTCTTTCTTAAGCTTTTGGCTACTCAGGAAAACATGCTGATGAACAACATGGCAGGTAGTCATAGTCACTGAGCTCACATATTAGCTAATTTTTGGTTGTAATATCCATTCCATGTCGTTAGACTATCATGCAAGCATGTAGAGATCCTACGAAATCCATGTTCAAAATTGATATGATTTATGATGAGCTTGGGATGTTATAGCTTATACACTGGCTCTTCTCTGGTGGTTATCAGTAACTTCTTTTGGAACTGTTATCCACCACATCAATGGTTGATTAAACTTGTCCTTTTCTGGAACTTGCAGTGTGTGCCTAAAGGTCATGTTTATGTACTGGGTGACAACCGTAACAACAGTTATGATTCACATCATTGGTATTACCCCTCAGACATTTAATTTTTTCGAGTTTCTATACTTTCTGAGTCAGGAGTCCATACGGAGATCAGATACAGCAGTTTAACAATTATTCAGTGTCTTTACTGCTGTTGATACTACCAAGTGCCTGTCTCTTGGCTTCCAACATCTTACATCTTGAGACTTGAAGTTGATTCTCTTTTTGATAGTTTGATGTGATTGTTTTGATGATCAGGGGACCTCTTCCTGTGAAAAACATTATTGGACGATATGTGATGCGGTTCCACAAGCCTTCGAAACCCTGACATCAGGTTATTTGGATACGAACATCTTTCTTCCCAGGAATTGCTCTCTCAGATTCCCATTGATTGTTGCATATGTCTATATGTTCTTCATTGTTCATAACAGTATGTTGTTAAGTGGTCTTCCACGCCAGGCCGCGTATTATTATTTTTGTTTATGACTATTAACGTCAAGGGCTAGACGCCATTTCAATTGCTCTACTTTCATATCCTTAAGCATAGTACTCTTATTACTTTCGGAAGTAAACAGAGAACAAAAGAGTTTCGTTGTCTGGAATGCAGGTTTGCCTTTGGGTAGGTTCGGCAAAAAATTTGGGCTGGGGTGTAATTCGATGTCAATATACAAAATTTGATTTGATAAGCTCCGAATTTAGGCTCGAGTTTATTACCAAAAAAAAAAAAAAACGTGTGGGCTCAAAGACATTCAAACACAGAACCGACTGGAATTGAACCCGATTAGCATCATTAGAACTCGATTGTCTTGATCCGCATTTGAGTTTGAGTTTAAGCTCTTCATATCAGTTGAAAAGTTGATCAAACCTTAATTTGAGTTCATTTTTTAAAGAGTCAATCAAAATTTCAGTAAGATAATCCTATGAATTAAATTCAAGGTGGAATTCAATGACTCCAACATACCAAAAAGGATGGGTATTGAGGTTTCATTTCAATCTAACCTTTTATTACGTTTATTTTTTACTCTTTTATCCTTCGGCTTTTGTCCTACCATTCTCTTTACTTCCTTATCGTCTCACAATTCTTTAGTATCTCTTATTTCATCTTATAACGTCTCATCAACGAAGAAATTTTTTGTTCTGCACTTCTAGTTATATTTTCTGAAATCCTTCGTTTTAATTTAATTTTAAATAGAGATAGCCCAATAAACATATATAGGGCAAATTATTTTCATTTTTTATGAGGGTAAAAATGATATTATATTATCTTTCATTTTTATTAATGCAACAAATCAAACGATATTATTAATATTAATACAGAAATTCAAGTTACAAATCAAACATCATTTTTTTTAAATTTTTCATATCTATTCTCATCCCCTTCTACTATTATACCTATATTCAAAGCGAATTGGATGTGAGATATTCGTATTGGTTGGCTCAGTGGAGAAACTTACCGACTTGCGCGGAAAAGAAAAGCTTAGTTCAAGAAATGGATGGTATTCGAGTGTTAAGAGCTTTTCTTCTAAAAGGTGATTTCAAGTGGTGCCATCTCAATGGAAGGTAAGAATGAAACTTGTTAGGATAGGATAATAGTGAGAAGGACAAAAGTCTGATTAGACTTATAGTGATATCTTCACCAACCCATAAACCACCTCTCTTCTTAGTGCAGATAAGTTGGCATTCCTAAAAGCTACAACGTATCTATATGTTGAGCAGAGACTGATCATCAACATAAGTCTATCACTAGACATTCATATCCATATAATGCGGGATCACTTCTTCTGCTCCGAATCCCTATTCTTTCTGTGCTCAAATTCTCAGAGTTATCAAATTTATGGCAATAAATGGCCGAGAGAGCTTTTAACACAGGAAACGGAAGATCTGTTCCCATATGATGCATCATATTCATGTTTTTACGATCCTATATCCATTTGATCAATCAAAACTAAAAGGAAATTTTGGTTTATAATTTGTTAAAGTTTTTGGAACAAGAAATAATAATTATCTACAAACTCATTCGAAAACAACCTTTCTATTATTTAAGGATAAACTTATGTACATCAAACTTTTCGAAATTGCATATTTCAATAAATTTTTTACTAAATTATTATTATTGTTGAGGTCGATAAAATTATTAGTAAGCACACTGTTACTCCTAACACAAATTGTTTTGAGCATAGTAGTTTGTGAACTTAGGGTTTAATTGTTTTTATTTATGTTTCCAATTTTTACTTTTATTTTTAAATTTAGTAAAAAAATTTGTTAGTTTAAGTTTTTATTTTTATTTTTAATTTTAGTTTCTTTTAGTTTTCAATATTTATGAAAAATATAAAAGTGATTTTTTAATTTTCTGTTTCTATTTTTATAATATAATTCATTGTCAACTAACTATATATTATTTAATTATTAAAATTAAAAATCAACGTAAAAATAAAAAAGGCATTAGTGTTCTCTTTTTTGGTTAGTACAATAGTGGAAAATAATCCAATAGTATTTTGTTTTCTTTGACTTTTTGACGCTGCTTTGGATAATTAATGGAATGCTAAATTAGTAGCTGCGTCAGGCATGTAAATTTGGAGAATAGGAAAGGCTTATTATGATAATTATGATCACAATCTTAGGCCCTAGCGAGTTGGTAAGAAGTTTTTTTTTAGTTTCACTGAGATCGCGAGTTTAAATCTCCTTTATATATATAGCCGTTTAAAATTTGAAGTTAGAATTTTGTCACAAATGACCTACCCGATTTAAGCTAGGATTAATTTGAAAATGAATAACTTAAAAGTACCTTTTCGTAGTTGGAACCTTCTTAATTTAGAAAGAAAGAAGAAGATAATTGTTATCACAATATAATGTATAATCCACAGTTTAAAATTACCTTGCTAAAGATGGTATTACTTACGAACAACCCTGAAAAGGGTTCTCCTCCTCCATCTCTCAGCATTTCCAGACGCAACCATCCCTACCCTAATCTTAGCGGCTGTTGAGAACCGGAGACTGAGAGAGGATGGTGGGAAGAAGGAAAAACTAGGTGGGCGCGTCTCATGGTTCAATGACAAGCACTATAAAGTCGACTCCACTTTCATATTTCCTTCACCACCTGGCCTGAGACTTAAGAAAAGGGGCCACTAACCTGTCACACCCGAGTCCGCCAACCTCACCTCCACGAGCCAATTTCAACAAGAGACAGACCTTTTTTTTTCTTGTCAAAAAACGGAAGGCACGTCAATTCTATTAGTTTTCTCTTTTCCCGGGCATAGGGTAGCTGTTCCACTTTCCCAGTGCCATCCTGCCCATAAAATCTAAATTTCATAAGCATAAGGTGATATTGGGAAAGTGGAACAGAACAGAAGATTTGATTCCCTTTTCACCACCCTCCCCACGAACCCCAGAAACGAATGAAGAAAAGGACAATTCATACACAACACAATCAAACCCAACTAATCAGCAACTTGCACTTAACTTCAAAACCTAAACATCACGTCTGAATGATGTGACTTCACACAAGATTCTTTTTTTTTTAAAGCTAAAAGGAGATGTAAATCTTTGATGTCTCTGTCGGTACTTTTATATTAGTTTTAAAAATAAACAATTTAAATTTTTCTATAACCCACTTATGATCGTTTTAACAACTATAAAATAATTAAAATTAACCAACAAATTTTACTTAACTATATTCAAATGATTTAAAAACAATATATTTTCTTTAAAATTCAAAAGTATATATTTAAAATAATTGTATGTAGCGCCCCCTTACCGTAAGATATACATCGGGACACCCGAAGGTTGCTCCGACACGTATCCCACGATAAAGGTGCACTACCAAAACAATCTCACTAATATCCACATGGCATCACAATAATTAAACTATAATATAACAGAAATCGGTAAATTTAAATTCCAAAATATCAATCTGATACAGTCATCCAATAACAGAATAGACAAGGCTATCAGTCCCCTAAACAAAACCAAAAAGGAAACTGATACAAGCGTCTATCCTAAAATCATCTGCAAAAGTCCAACC
>JANTNU010000002.1:7935351-7951429 GCA_024752395.1 Erythroxylum havanense
GAGAGAGTATAGTTTACCTTGAGGATATCAAAGACTTTCTCAGCAGTATATTTTTGTTCAAGGGTGGCACCTTTCTGCTGAACCTTATCTGGATGGACACATAAAGTTGCCTTCCTATATACTTTCTTCACTGACGTTGATGTTATCAAATCAGTCAGTGAAACTGGCTCCCAGCCACATTCAGACCACAAAACCTGTTCATTATTCAATTAAAAGAAGTTTCACCCCCCAAAAGAAACAAAAAAAGAAAGGATGAAGAAATCAGCTCTAAATAATAGACTAAAAATGTAAGGATGCAGTTGATTTTCTGGCAACACCTACGCTTCTACTGTCAATCATAAATAAATAGAAGAATTCAACACAGAAACTAGTTATTGACCATGAATAAACTGAAAGTTGAATCAAAGTGGGTATCTTTGCATTATTTAATCATATTGTTAAACAACATACATATTGCAATGATGACAACAATGCACGCATATTTCCTTCTTTTCCTGCAGCCCAGCGCTTTATCTCAGCATCCATTTGATCAGCAATCCTCTACAATTAAGATTCAATGAAATTAATAATAACAAAAAGCAATTAAGTCTAATTGTTGTAACATAATTATAGCTAATTTAAAATATAAACAAGCAAAATACACTAGCTGCCTCCAGAATTGTTTTAATTTGCAGTGTTATGAACAAATGCATAGCACACTAAGCTCAGTACAACTTCATCTAGACATAACACACACAAAACATGCATTTAAATATGTAGCAGATAGTAGAGATCAAGCATACAGATCCTATTAGTTGCACTAAATTCCATAAGAAAAATTGCACTTACACGTCTTTCTTCCTGCTCATGCTGAGTCTGAAATTCACGCTGATTCATGTCAGCGACTGCTTGTGCCTGTATATGCAAAAGTTCAAATCTTCATATATTCTACTGTGAAGGCAAACTATTGTCGAATATGTATAAATTGATATAGTGCTGGAAATAAAAGTTTATTGATAATGTACTGAAATTACTCAAGCAATATGCAGCCATGCAATTAAGGCCACAGTACATTCTGGTTACTGTATTTACAAGT
Organism: Erythroxylum havanense; assembly: GCA_024752395.1. Classification (NCBI taxonomy): domain Eukaryota; kingdom Viridiplantae; phylum Streptophyta; class Magnoliopsida; order Malpighiales; family Erythroxylaceae; genus Erythroxylum; species Erythroxylum havanense. Next base: position 7,936,427 of record JANTNU010000002.1, read on the forward strand.
AGGGCAAGCTCAAGATTGAAATCAACAAGTAATTTGTTGTATAGAATAATGACTAGTTAAAGGACAATACTTTTTTTAACAGCAAACTTAACAAGAATTCATGGATGTGTTAATCAATTAATGATTGGTAATTGCAAATCCTTATTGAACATCACTTTTTTCTATTAGCCAAGTATTGGATTTAATGAAACTTCAGCATCTGTGCAAAAATAAAAATTAAAAAGAGGAAATCCATCTACAAACATAGCTATATAGGGAAAAAAGGAACGAATAATAAGGAGCCGAAAGAATAGAAACCACATACCACACGATGCTGCGTCCTGTGATGACGTCCCATTCTGGCTTTTCGTCTTTCTTCACTTTCACCATCAACTTCCTGGAATCCTCCAAATGGGGCAGCTTTTGGGAACAGAGTAATAATATAATATTATAATTAAAAATAAATGGGAAAATATATGCCTTTTCACAAGAAAAAAGACTCAGATCAGAAGCAAGTACCTCCAAAAATTGATGAAAGGTCATCCGCTATATTTGTTGCAGAAGAAGCCTTTTTCATGCTAGATGAGGCAGCAGATGATTTCTTCTGGGCCACATCAGGCTTTCCTTTTACTTTTGTGTCAAATAAAGGATCCTGTCAATGTCATTAGGAAACAAGTAAGTAAACTATTATTGTTGTAGAGACTGTTCACTTGCAATATATAACACTCACCAAAGGTGTAGCTCTTGACTTTGGCACACTATTGGATCGAAAACTCATTCCAAAAAAGGATTCTAGATCATCTACGCTTTTGTTCTGAGACTGCCTTGCTACATACTCAGTGTCCTTAAATTTGCTAGATTTTACATTTTGCCTTTCCCCTTTTTCCCTCGTATGCCCATCAGCCTTATTCGGTACCCTACCTGTGGCGAAGTCCTCAAGTTCGTCTATTGAAGAAGCATCCGAACCTTTGAATGCAATAGAAAGCACCTTAATGATAGTGAAGACTACACACAGAAGGTAATAAACTATTGATGTTCAGCTATTATTTCCACTTAAGAAAGCAAAACAACCTTTTCCAGCCTTCAAAACTTGCCCTGGCTTTGGAGGAGGCCTCAATAAAGGGGAAGCAACTGCTGAACCAGTAGATTTGTTGCTTTTAGGAACATTAAGATTACTTATTCCACCCAGTGGATCCGTAAATATTGAATTTGATGAAGTTGAATTTGATTCCAATACCACAAAAGGGTCCTCTGCTGGTGTATAGGTCCCTTTAGTTGTCCCTGTATTTTCACTGCTGCAGATGCATAAGAAAAGGAGGGGAAGCAGAGAAAGATTTCCCATTAAACAAGTCTATAAAAACAAATTAATTCGATCAACCAGAAAAATAATCAATAAGCTTCAAAATAATTGATTGCTACACATCCCCAAGTTCAAGCCAAGGAACCATCTCACTGATTTTTCTATACACATGCATTTTACTAAGGTTAATCTCAGATGGCAGATAATAGAACTAACTCCACATTGAAAAAACACAGCATGTAACATGAATAATTTAATGAAAGATAAAAAGGCATTTTCAAAAAAGAAAGCTGTTTGAGTTGTTTCTATGTCTCAATAATGTGAATGCATGTCTGTAGTGTCCATATATAAGATAAAAATAGAAAGATATCACTACTGTAGAGGGAGGGAGAAAGAAAGAGAATTAAATTCAGAATGGCAGTCTTAAGAACACTCAAACATACATAAGACTGCTGCAGAATAGAACATTCAGAGTATTGAACAGAAGTATAATAGTATTGTCTTGATCGTTATATCTTACACACAAAAAATCCAACCCCCTCTCCTATGTAATATGCTCAATTTCACGCCCTATGTAAGTAAAGAAAGAAAAAGATCTAGGCGGTAACACAATTATGTTACATTTAGCACATACAACGAGATGTTAAAGACTATGAAATGGTTGCCACGAGAGAAACAATCAAGGGTTGAATGGCATAACAGTTCCAGTGTAATGTGTTAAGAACCGCATAATAGCAAAGATAGACGCCACAATGAAAATTTTGTTTCCGATTCCATAACTCGCTTCTTTCATCATGTCACAAAACTTTTTCCTGTACGTATTCATATGAAAACATAATCAAAGATTAAATGCGTCCCGTTTCTATGTCAGCAATCAATGTCTTATCAAACTTAGAACTACTCGTAACCAAAACCTGTGCTGATTGAAGTTCACCAAGGACAATTAAAGCTATTTAAACGTCCTTCCCAACAATGCTATCAATAGATTGGGAATCAAATATAGGATTTGAAATATACCCATTGGACAAAATCCTTCATTTATTATAAAACATTTCCTGCTTTCACTTCATTTAATTCCATATACAAATCTGCATACCATAATGACTTCCTCTATTTAGTCCAAATTCCTCGATAAACCAATAACTAGGGTCACAAAAGCATTGTCATTTAGTTGACGAAGAGAAAGTCGTCAAGTTAACAATTAATTAAAACCACAGTTTCTTGCATCAAATAGATACCTTTTCCTTGACGTAGTGCTCGAACCAAAGCCAGGTATTAAATCGTCGAAACCAACCGATCCATTTTGAGCATTCTGCCTCGGATTAGAAGCCAAAGACCCAAAAATGTCGTCGTTGCTGTTATAACTGGTACTGTACATCCCACCGAACACATCATCAAAAGACGATTTGGTACTCGAATAATTGGGAGTTGATAAAAGCGAATCGTAATTAAACGATGACCCATTGCTGTTCCTACTTGCTTGCTTTGAATTCCTTTGAATGCCATCAAAAATGTCAAAACCATCACCTAAACCACCAAAAGTCTGTGGCTTTGAATTGGAAAACAGCTCTCCATGATCATGGGCAAAAGACCCATTACGCAAATTCGAATTGTATGAAGAGTTCGAGGAATAAACCGAATTGGAACCAAAACTCCCTGTTTGAGCACTTATTGGATTGTTGGTCCCTTTGGACGCAGCCATTGGAGCAGATTTGCCCTGAGGCTTCAATCCATAACTCTCCGTCAAGACACCAAACTCGTCCATATTTAGCTACAAAACAGATTATTTTGCAAACAAGAACGTTCAATATCTGTCTTTCTGCGATGATCTACGATATGGGTCTTTTTGATCTATAAACGACATGCAGAAACTTACAGATCTTGATGAAAATGAATTGGAATTCAAGCAAAGAAAAAGGGATATTCGAACAAGAGAAGAAAGGGATATTCAAATACGAGAAGTTACAATTTTCTTGCTTCTTCTCTTTTTCCCCTCTCAATCTTTTTGTTTGATCCCAATGGGGAAAGGAACAATCTAAAATGGGTAAGGGACGGTGGGAGTGCACACGGCCTCAAACAAAATAGTGGGAATCGAGCGATGAAGAAATTTTGAAGGAAGAAACTTTTCAGGGAATGTGTATGAGAGAATTTAGCTCTCTCTATCTCTACGTCCGGATCTCTCTCTGCTCTGTTCTGTTTTGGAATTGGAAAGTGGGCGTGTCGGAAAGAGCTGTAGTCGGTGATGGGTGAAACGTGGAGGCCAGCCTTGAGGTTTGGTTTGGTGCCACATTTTTCAATAAAATTAATTTATAATAAATAACATTTTTAGGTCTTATTTGAATTAATAAATTAATTGATGCAAACATCTTTTTAATATTATTAATTTATAAAGATTGCGTTTGATCATTGATTAAGCAATTTATTTAATAAATGATTAATGAGATTGGAGAATTAGAAGTGGAATATGATACGAATTGAATTGAAAATATCAAAAAAATCCACTAATTTGCGTCTATTTGGTTTGGTTGTATATATTTTTCAATATTTTCATTAAGAAAACAAATATAATTCAAAAGGAGTATCTTCATTTATTAAAAAATTAAGATTTAATTAAAAATATTAAATAAAAATGACTTGATATATTATGATTTATAAGAAATTATTAATTTATAAAAATTTACTAATTAATTAATAAATTAATCAATTTTTTTAAGTTAAAATTAACGAACTAATTTAATATTTTGATCATTGTTTAAAAAGACAACAAAGCATTTTGTAATACTTTTTGCCCACTATGAAATTATTTATTATAATTGCAATTATCCTTCGCGCTTGATAGCTGCTTGTGGCCCCACACGGCCATTTATTTATAATTTGCCCCTTTAACCGGCTTATGCAGGAACCATAAAGCTTGTCAGATGTCTATAATGCAAACCATTTTGGCAGACAGGACAAATGTCGAAAACGATCGATAAAAATAAATGTTAACCAAAAATTAAAACTAAACTATAAAAATTAAAATTTGACATTGAACGGATTAAATTAATTATTACGGCAAAAACGTGTAAGGTATTACAAAAATAACATTAATTTTCATGCTGCGACTTCGAGGAGAGACCGGTTTTCATAAAGAGTACGAGTGCTTCTATAATACTTCATTAAATAGATCAAAATCCAAATCAATCATCACTCTTAAACATATATTCCCTCTTATTCAAAATAAATGATGTTTGAGAGAGATGCACATTTATTAAGAAAGCTAGTGAAATATTTGATATATCCTTATTAATTGCATATTGAATTGCCTTAGAAATATAATCTGTATAATTAGGACGTGAGAAAAATTAAAGGGTAATTTTGGAAATAAAATTATAAACATGTATGAAAAATCTTAAATGACACTTATTTTGAATAATTAAAATGTCTCTAAAACGACACTTATTTAGATAGGAGGAAGTACTATTTTAGAGATTAATTGGTCAAAAAAATATATCTCTTAGTTAAAATTTCAACTATACTTACCAATATTATGAATACCACATTAGTATTGGTACCAAATTAAGTTCTAGTACAGTACTATTTCAGTATTGACCAATATTAAATATTATTTCAGTTAATTTTTAAAATTTATAAAATAGTTTCTGAATTTTTAAAAATTATAAAATAATCCATTAATATATTTTATTGTATATTTATAATTTTACATTAATCATGTCTCAAAAATCTTAATAATAAAATTTTAAAATAAGAACAATTTATTTATTTTTATTAACATTACTTTGCAAATATTTATATGACCATTAAATGAAGTTGATATGTTCATACAAATGTATAATAATTTAACAATTATAGTTACAAAGATTCTATTAATTTTTTTGTGTAACTATTTGTATTCAAACGTTGTGTATAAAATGAATAACAACATTTAGTTATTACCTTAAATTTTAATTTAGATAAAGGAGTTAAAATTTTTAAGTAAGTTATATATTAAAGTTACCAACAACAATTTTTTATATCTAAAAATAAAATAAAATATTAAAAATTAATGTTAAATTGAAAATTAATAAGTTCATATTCTACTACAAATAGAGTAGTCCCTAAATATGTACTTTAGTGTAATCTTTTTGTTGTTTTATAATAACGCAGTGAAATTTTAAAAATAATGCACTTATATGAGTTATTAATTTTTTAAAAATTTAAAATATACTCAACACCACAAAAAAGTTATTACACATAATTATATAAAAATATTATGAAACTTAATTAATTTACTAATGGTCTTTATTTTTTAAAAAATATATTTAATTAACAATAATCTTATGAGGCATAACTTTGTATTATTAAATTAATATAATAAATATATGACTAACTATTTTTTTAGGGAAAAATATATGACTAACTATTATAATTAAAAAAGCACCATAGTTAATAGAAATAAATATATATATATTTGATTATATAAAAGGGAGGGAGGCAAAGCACCTAAGGATATTTTTGTAATTTTTGTTAAAAGTTGATTTTTTGCAAAAATTTTTTATATTTTTAAAACTTACGATATCGACCGGTGTTTTAAATATCAATCAATATTAAGCGAAATTGCTGGTACCAATGCCTATGAAGGATTTTTTGTATCATTTTTTGGTCAATACTTTACGAAATTAAAAACATTGATATTTACAGTTAATAAAACTTTTCAATATTATTAAAATAAGGAACTTTATTTTATAATAAAATATAGATTTTATTTTTAAAAACAAATTACATATTTTAATAAATTACTTAATAAATTAATAGTTAAAATAGATTTAATTTAAATGATTAATTTTTTGAGATACAAACTTTTAGGACTCAAGACTTAGTATAAAATTTATAATACTAAAGGAATATAATTTAACATTGACAATTGATAAGAGTTGGGTCTCTTGAATCTGATTGAAAGCTCCATTCTAATCTAAATTTTAAATAATTAAAATTTAATTGATGGATTTTAAATCTGAACTGATGTGGACCAAAATGCAACTCTACCTGAACCAGGCACGGTGTGGGCCTCTTGAAAGTTAAAAGGTTGAGTTACCTTAGTAGCGTCATGATGTGACAGCCAATGTCAGCCGTGATACATAGTATCAACCTGCTCCTGGAAGCTCGACCTGAGCTGACAACCAAATCCAATCCCATGTATAACAAGTCAACAACAACGTACCAACTTGGAAGTTACGCAGTGCCCTGCGATATGAAGAAAAGGAAAGTAGCACATACCAGACGGCTATCTTGAATTGTCAATCACTTTGATCAGTTTATCAACACGAAAGTAAAAAACACGAACTTTCGAGCGTGGATAGCGGATGTTGATTGTTGACTGCTGGATAGATTGGTTCAGATATATAATCTCTCACGAGTTACAGAATCACGAGGGCTTTGGACAATAACAAGCTCAAAGAAAGTGAAAAATGGGCAAGAAGAGCCTTTCTTTGCTGTCTTACCATCTGTTGTTTATCATCTTCTTCCTTACCATTTCCGTGATCCATTCAGTCTCTGCCGCTTCTTTATGTCCCATAGATTTCAGCTATGTACAGACAGTCCCATGGGACACATCATTGTGTCGCTCAGATGGAGGAGGACATTGTTGCCTGACTCTTCTCAGCCTCATTGGCATGGGACTCGGCCAACATCTCAGAGAGACTTCCATGTTCCAGCTGCCTAATGCAACTGTTTCAAGTTCTTGCCTATCTGATTTCCAAACAAAGCTCGCTGCGTTGTCCATAGACCCAGCGTTAGTCCCTCGGTGTTTTAACAGCTCCCAGTTTGTCTCTAACACAACTAGTTGTGCGGGCATAGTTAGTACAAAGGATTGGATTGAAAAGGTCGGTCCGATGACCCCATTAGACACATCCTGCAGAGGAGAGGTCTCCGGACTAACTAGCTGTAGCTCCTGTCTTGATGCTGGCTTGAAGGTTAACTCCCAGTTGACCAACTTAAACCCACGAAATTCCTCAAAATGCTTCTATTTTACTTGCTTATATGCCGCTGCAATTGTTAACGAGCGTGGTCCACTGGATGACAGCACTGCTGGTTGCATGCTCGCCTTACCACTGCAAAGCTCTGCAACCAACAACAAATCCAAGGCTTCAAGCAAAAGAAGCTCTCTCAAATTGGCTTTCGGTTTATTGGGTGTTATTATTGGGGTTTTGCTTGCCTTTGGAATCATTATTTGGTACAGGAAGTGGGATACCAGGAGAAGGCTTGATGCTTCACACGAAGATTACGTTAGCAGTGTTAGGGCCAGTGTTTTGCCTAATTCTGGAGCAAAATGGTTCCATTTATCTGAACTTGAACGAGCCACCAATGGTTTTTCTCAGAAGAATTTCATAGGCCAAGGTGCTCATGGTATTGTGTACAAAGGAACTCTTACAGATGGAACCTCGATTGCGGTAAAACAAATGCATGATCTAGACTCACAGGGCGATGAGGATTTCTCCAACGAAGTTGACATCATAAGCAAAATAAGGCATAGGAATCTCCTGTCTCTCCGAGGATGTTGTGTCACAAGCGACGACATTAACGGTAAAAGAAGATATCTTGTTTATGATTTCATGTCCAATGGCAGTCTTAGTGACCATTTGTCAAGCGACCATAGAAGGAGGCAGTTAACTTGGCCTAAGCGTAAGAGCATCATTCTGGAGGTAGCCAAAGGACTCAGTTACTTGCACTACGGTATCAAACCGGCCATTTATCACCGTGACATCAAGGCGACAAACATCTTGGTAGACATGGAAATGAAAGCGAAAGTTGGAGACTTCGGATTGGCCAAGCAGAATTTAGAAGGTCAGTCTCATCTTACAACACGAGTAGCAGGCACCCATGGTTACTTGGCACCTGAATATGCTCTATATGGGCAATTAACAGAGAAAAGTGATGTATATAGCTTTGGAATAGTCATTCTTGAAATCGTGAGTGGAAGGAAAGTGTTGGAAACATCAAATTCTTCTTATGTTTTAATCACAGATTGGGCATGGATGCTGACAAAGTCGGGAAGAGTGGAACAGATCTTCGATGAATCGATAAGAGAACAAGGACCAAAAGGGATTATGGAAAGGTTTGTCCTTGTTGGGTTGCTATGTGCCCATGTAATGGTTGCTTTTAGACCTACCATAGATGAAGCACTGAAAATGCTGGAGGGGGATATCAACATTCCTAGATTACCAGACAGGCCATTGCCTCTGGGACACGAGTCATTCAGAACTTCCCTGTGGGCTAACAGTTCTTCAACAAGTGAGAGATCAAGAACCAGCGGCTCAAGCACGAGCGTACTCTGAATTGGTCTCAAAATTAAAAATTCAGGATGGGCATGCTTTATTAGAAGGCGGTCAATCTTTGCAGGCTGGAAGATTCAAAGAGAGGTGAATTCCCAGCTAACCTTGGATTTTTATAGTCAAAAGATTCAAAGTTGGTCGCTTCTTATCCTCCTACGTACCTTAATTTATGACCACGTTGTAGATAAAAATAGTGAACAGGTTACTTTTTGCTCTGGTTTATTTTATTTTATCAAATTTAGACCTTCACGAAATACTGAAAAATAGCCAATAATGCTTTGATTTATTTTATTTTACCAAATTTATATACAGAAAACTTGAATTGCCAGTAATAAAGAAGCGAATGCACTCTTTATTTCATAACTTTTACTTGTTTGATTATTGGTAATGGATAAAATAGGAAATCAAAAAAGTGGATAAAACAAAAAACTGAAATAAATTCTAAATAATCAAGAAGAAATCAAATGTAAGAAATAAGAAATAAATGAGAGATGATTGTAATAATATTATCATGATATTATGAGAATATTGATTCTTATCAAAATTACATATTATAGTTTTTTATATTTAATTTTTTAAATAATGATTGTTTATTTCATTCATATTATATTAAATAAAACAAGTTTTATGTAGTTTTTTAATATTATTCTTGTAATAACATTCATTTATAATTATTTAAAAATTTAAAATTATATAAATTATTAAAAATAATTTTGATTGATTACTTATAAAATTTAAATATTTTGGTTAATTATTTACAATATAAATCATATAATAATTAAATGTGAGTATTTTTTGTCATCATTTATAATAATTGATACTAAGTACTAGTGTAACTACTAATTTGATTAATCTTATTTTTAATGATTACATATTATTGACAATAGCAGCTACATAATAGGATTTTGAAGAATAAAGTAGTTCATATATTAATAAGGGTCTAAGACATAATGTCACTTAAGACTAATGGTGACAGTGAATTTAAAGTAATATTGTGAACTTGAGACATGAGATATGCAGTTACAGAAATTTGAGATGGAATCCCATGTCCATATGTCATTGCTACCATCTAATACATTGACGAAAAGCTTGAAAAATATGTATTATTAATTTATGAAGGATAAGTGTCTGCATACTTATCAACATATGTGGAGACAATCCAAGGAAAGAAATTCTTGCCTAAAAGAAAACCCGATGCACCAGCTCCTGTCTTTCTCGGGTTTCCGTACGCAGGTGGTCTGCCCTATTGTCGCGAGCATCCGCGAAATGTTTCACCGCAATTAGACTGTTGTTCATCGGCACGTTTACCGAGAGGGCAACAGAAGTGCTGACTGACTTGCCACTCACGCAGCTACTTTTGATGTCGGCGTCACTTATTTTGATACTGCATCTATAGGGTGCCAACGTTTCCTCCTTGAGGATATGTCGGGAACTAGTTTCTCCCGACTCACTTTGTAATCTGTTTTGACAGTTTCCTTTTAATAAAAAAAAAAATTTCACCAAAGGATTAATAATGTAACTACTCTCTTAGTCGTTTCATGAAATTTGAATTTGAAATTCTCTGCAATTATTTCTCCTCCTTTCGTAGATAACCATCACATAAATAGAAATCAATTACTTGATAAAAGACATATCACTTTGAGAAACAAATAATGTCAAATTTAATAAGCCTTTACTTACACACAATCTTTTACACTTATCAATTTCAATTTGTTATGATACACTTTTTATTAGACGTGTGATTTTGTTATCTCCTAGATAGAGGCATACATAAAGAGTCATTTTCATTCATCTCCTTGGTAACTTGTTGCCTTTAGTAGAATTCTCCTTAAATCACGTTCCATTTTAGGCATGTGTGTACTTATCATTCATAAGCTAAAGTGACACATATTTTTCAAGTTGTTCATTGATAATGTATTTGATTAGGAAATATAAAGTAGACAAAACCTTAACAAAAGATAAACTTGACAAAGAAAACTGGTTTCCAGGAATCAATTTCCCAACACACTTCAAAATATTGGAAACAATAGGAAAATTTCCCAGATCAAATTGACACATTTGCTGAGAATTTCTAGCTGAGTTAAACTCCTCACTGAAACAAGGAACTACTTTCTCCATCAAAGTCATGCTAAAACAACAATAGTTTGGACAAGTCTCTTTATTACGTTTTGAAGTAAAATGATGCAGAAAAATCAATCAGCCCTTCAGCAGAAAAGGTTCTCTCTTTTTGTGGACAGGACTAGACTATCATTCATGTGGTGCGGGTGGCTGCGTTTTGGAGCCAATTTCTTAGAGAGGTGGTAGACTCTGAGTTTTTCTTACAAGCTGAGGAGCGGTAGTTGCAATCTAACCTCACTCAGTCCGTTCAGATCCAGGGGGCTATATGGGCCATCATTTTTCGAGTCGTCTATTGGTATTTATGGCAGTGGTGCAATCGTAATCTGTTTGAGCCTGGATTCATTTGACCGGAGGAAGAGTCCCGGCTCACCTTTGCTTATGTTGATTGGATTGTGCGATCCCGGATGATGGAACACAAGGTCTTTCCGACTTCGGGGGTTCTAGTGGGCACCCTGGTGGGCTGAACTAAACCCCCCGAGGGTTGGGTTAAAGTCAATGCAGACGGAGCAGTTCAGCTTGGAGCCTCTACGGCTTTTGCGGGAGGATTGATTCGGGATTGCCATGGACACTGGTGTGGTGGATTTTAGCAAAATATCGATCGAGCTTCGCTGTTAACTGCGAAGCTTTGGGGGGTGTTCTCCGGCTTCTCTCTGGCTTGGGAGATGGGGTATTATAAGGTAGTTGCTGAGATGGACGCCTTCGAAGTTATTAACATCCTCTCTGACTCGCACTGTGCACTCACTGGGGTTACTTTTTTGGTGGCAGATATTCGAGTGCTTTTATAGCGACCTTGGGAGATTCATCTGCAACATGCTATCCGCGAGGGAAACCAGTTCGCGGACCAGTTGGTGGCCTCCTTTCCCCAGGCCTCAATGTCCTCCAGGAATGAGAGTACAAGAGCTGAACAATTTATTCTAGAACTGTAAATTGATCTAGGTGTTGTTTTTTTTTTTCAAAAAAAAAAATCCGGCGAGTCTATTATCAATTGATTTTCAGTGGGTCCGGGCCACGATGTTGTTGCCTCACCTCAGCGACGTCGTTGCGTTTCTTTATATTCTTCTTTTTGACAATTATGCCCCCAAAATCTCTTCAATTTACAAAAGAAAAAGCGTTTATGTTGAAAATTTTAATACCAATTGACAGTGAAGAGAGATCACAGGGTCGCCTAGGGTTTCCGATCTTAACGGTTAAAGGTAAATTTCCAGTTAAGTTTCTCTCGTCCGTTTGGCTCCCGAGAAATGTGACCCATCAGAACCCGGGGAACGTATGCAAGCTCTTCAAATATTTCATTTTGATGTTAATTTGATTCTTAACACAACAACTGGCCGTTTGCGTTTTATTATGATACTGATAGGCGTGCCTGCGATTTGTGTTTTGTTGATTGTATTAGATTTATGCTGGTTTTCTTGAGGTCTATCGCAATCTGATTGGTTATTGCTCACAGTCTCACAAATCATTTTCTGGCACCGTCAGTGAAACTAAATTGGGTTTTAGAGTTGAATTTAAATAATCGTAGTTGAGGGCATAGTTGGGTTGTTTTAAGCTCCTTAGATCTAAAACAGTGAACTTGGTGATTTGTTTCCTTGTATCTGGGGTTTCTTTTTTTTTTTTTAATGTGTTCTAGCTAGTTGATTCCTTGGCTTATGAAGAGCTGGTAGTTGTATATAGCATTTGGATTTGGATACACGAGGCTGCTTTTTGAAATGGAACTTTTAGGCGCTCATTGTCATTCTGATACTTGTTTTTGTGTAATGTAACAGGAAGATCATGGCCAGTCCAGGAAGTTCCATGCTGTATTCCTTGCTGTTATTTACTGTTATTCTTTCACTTCAGCAAATGTATAAAGCGCAATTGGCTTCCACGGAGTTATTTACAATACTTGGAGGCTTCATCAGCTCTTTATTATTTCTTGTGCTGCTAACTGTGAGTTTAGAGCTCTTCACGATAGACCAATACTTTCGTAATGCTTATGGTCTGGGGTCTTGAAGAATGATTTTCTTTTCTTTTTTGGTACTTTTACCGGGTGCGTAATTCTCATTTCCTAGTTGACTCTTTTTGTGAAGAATAGGGGAGGGGAAGATGAGAAAAGAGTGAGAAGAAGATGTTGGAGCTTATTAGCTACATTTGTTATTGCATTGATCTTCTTGTCAATAGGACTTTGTTGTCTTGGCTCAGGACTTCCTATTCTACTTAATTATTTATTTTGCTTTATTTTTTAGCGCCATGATTCAACATCTGTCAAATCCCATTAATTTATATTCTGATTATCAATTTACTAATACAATAATAGGCTAAAAGAAATCAAAAGTCTGTAATCAGCTTATACAATGGGATCCTAATGAGAATGCTCACTTATGTTCGTTATTTTGCAGTTCTTCGGGAATTACCAGGAAACCTCTAACATGAAGACTGGTTGGGGTGCTGGTGAGTGCAGTGTGGCTACTACTATTGCTTGCCTTTTCTCATCGACTTAATTATGTAATATAAAGAAAAGAATGTGTTTAGTTTTATAAAATGACCAAACCATTCTCAATATTTTGTAACTTTTTGCTTTAAAAGAACAGTTAATCCTGTGATGATATCTTTTTGAACAAGTCAGATTTTCTGTGCTTGAATCTGGTCGGATGCTGTCTATACTTTATTTTAGTGGCGGCTCATCCTAATCCTATTTTATCTTATCCATGCATATTCTCTATCAACCAAATTCATTCCTCTAATGCCATTTATAAGGTTATTTATTGTTGCATTTATGCCCAAAACAACTAAAAATCTTTTTTTTGGGTTATTTCTTCTTCTTGCAGTCATATTGGCAGAAGCCGTTGCTCTGATTGCAGCTAGCACTGTTCATCGAGTTTGCATCACGACATGGTAATGTTTTTTTTTTTCCCCCGACATGTTATTTGCTTTTTCCCTTATGATCTTGTCAATCCATATGTTCATACACCACAAAGGTCTCTTTGGTTCAAACTCCGTAAGCAGATGTAACAGTTCAATTTATTATAATGTTGGCAACAAGAGTAGCTATAAGTTTGAGAAGACTCCAGTTCAAGTGATTGAATTGAATCTAATTAAGGATGATTCCGAGTAAAAGGAAAAGATACGATGATAGACCATGTAACTACATTAACTGCTAGTGGCTCTATTAACTTCCTGTATTTCATGCAGCTTCTTGTTCTCGGCCGGGATACTGTACGAGGTGAATAAGCTTTCGGGGACGGTTTTGTCTAAAGTTGAATCTAAAGCAAGAAGGCATTGACGGGAATGCATAGCTATTTACCGATCTCAAGTTCATGACCATGTCAAGCTTTCATGAAGTGAAATATTTGTCGGCTACACAAACTTCTAGGGTTCTAAAAAATATGAGACTATTTTTATTTACGCCCTTCTTCTAGAAATACAGCTCGATTTTGTTAGATATATTTTCCGCTTATGAAAATAATTGTCTTTTGGGGTCATCTTATGCCATTAATACTCTTTAAGCTAATTTGTCATGCTAGAAAGAGCATCACCCCTTTTCCAAAAACATTGAAACAGCCCTTTGCGATTGTCACCTCTTCAAATAAGAAACAGGCCTGTTTGGGGCAACCGATCTCACGGAAGCCCTTGTAGTTCCAATCTCAAGATCATCCCTCCGACAACATGTCGATCATCATATAGAATAGTCTGAAAGCTTCATTGGTCTCTCTTTTTTAAGGATAAAACACTAATAACGTGTTTGGTTTAAGGAATGAAATAGACTAATAGCCTGTTTGGTTTAAGGAATGAAATAGATAAAGAGTAGAATAGTTATTCTTAAGAATAGAAAAGATAAGGAATAAAACAGAATGAGTATTGTTTTGTTTGGTTAGAGAATAGAATATAGAAAGCATTTTTATTCCAATGTTTGTTTAAAAATATAAACTTAGAATAAGAAAGGAATAAATAATAAAAAGATCAAAATGTTGTTATTATTATTATTATTATTATTATTATTATTATTATTATTATTATTATTATTATTAATAAATATTTTTATAAAATTTCTACTTATTATTAAATTATCAATTTTTTATTCTTAATTATCTTATTAAACTCATTATTATTATTATTATTATTATTATTATTATAAATTTTCTACTTATTATTGTTCTTCTTATTATTATATTATTATTAATTTTATTGTACGAAATTAATTATCTTATTAATAATAATAATAATTATTATTATTATATAATATTTATTATTAATTTTATTATTCAGAATTAATAATCTTATTAATAATCTTATTATTATTATTATTACAATTATTATTATTTA
>JANTNU010000002.1:7953417-7964413 GCA_024752395.1 Erythroxylum havanense
TCCAACCTCTTTTTCACCGTGGTGTCCGGTCTTGACATCAAAACCCCTTGTTCTTGTGAGTTTGAGACTACTCTAAAATCTCTTGAGATACAACCATTGTATCAGATATTCATACCATTGTTAATAATAACTGAGAAATACGTTGGGAACAGTAATGCTATTCCCATCCATCAACCAAACATCACGTAAGGATGATGTCACACTGTGCCTTGAACAAACTCGAAGAATAGACACGCCACCATACCGACGTTTTCAAATCTCTTGAGGACATCAACTATTTCTCTGACCCCAACGAAACTGTGAAGCGTTACTGCTGGAGAGGACATCAAGGATTTCAGACCTTATTGTGTATGAATTTTCTCTGATTGTTTCATTTGAATATATAACTCCTCAAAAATCATTTCTCGAAGTCCCTTTGTTATGGTTAAAGATCCAAAGGCATTTGCTCATACAATTTCCTAGACAACAAAATTGCCATGTGCATCAGCTCAGCCTACTGTCAACTTCTTTAATGCTTTCTCAACTGTTATTTTGGAGGTGCCAGTTCACACTTGGTACGTGGACTCCTAAGAGAGTTCTCATCTGACCAATTTCCTAAATTCTTATTTTTAATTTAAGCAATTTTGTTAAGCATGTAGATGTCCTGCAACACATGTTCAAAAGCTTTGTACCGCCCTCTCTACCTTAATAATGTCCTTGTTTCCCCCAATATAATTACAAATCTGGTCTCAACTCTCAACTCTCAATGCTTCAATTTACCAAAGACAATTCACTTTCTTTTGAGTTTGACCACCGTGGTTTTTTTGTAAAGGATTCACAAATGTTTATCTCTCTTCTAATCTTATCTAAAATCAACGTACCAAACAATATTAAGATTGATATTCATTTTGCGAGGGATAGAGTTGCTTTGGGCCACGTTTGAGTGCGTTGAGCACAGGTTGCCACTTCATAGTAACTATTTCTGTTTGTATGTATCTTAGGGTAGGGAAGGACGTCATATGTGTCCATTTTGCGTATCAATATTCCTTACAGGTCCCTTGAACCATCTCCGCGCATCCAGAAACCACCAAAGCATTATAGATATCAAACACGCACCAAGTGCTACTGGTGCATAGTTGAAAGTTCTCCAGCGGATGGGATAGACTGTTGGCAGCAGGAAGGTTGAACACGTGTAGCATATCCACAAGAAGGCTACCAAGCAAATTGGTCTGCTAGCTTTGCCCAGATAAAAAGGACCTGGGGTGAAGTCCTCCTCTGCCATGACCAGCCGTGCGAATATGGGCACTGCGTAGCCTCCAACCCACCCTATAGTGCTTATGGATATAATGGCGGTGAAGACTACATCAAGCTTCAAGATAGGTAGCCCAAGAAGAATGGAAATTGTCGCAGAAAGCCACACAGCATTTACTGGAACTTTGTACTTTGGGTGAATTCTCCTCCAGATATGTGAAAAGGGTATTCCTTTGTCCCTTGATAGAGCATAAACCTTGAAGGAGCAAGCAGGTTATATACCAAGTTATTGCACTGGCATTAATGTCACAAACTAAGGGACAGAAAGAGAGGTCCAATTTGTCTTACCAGTCTACCGGCACAAGTGGTCGCTGAAAGTCCACAAAAGAAGAAGGACCCAGAAATGATACAGAGGAAAAGCACTGCTCCAGCTGAGCTATGGTACCTCCCGTGAAAGGCATCATAAATTATCTGAGCAGGAACAAGTCCACCTCCGGTTTCATTGTTCTCGTCATACAAGTAGTTGAGGTCCTGCATTGAAATCAAACTCTCATGTCAGCTTGTGATGAGAACCCACTTCCTAAAGCCTGAGAGACAAAAAGAAAAGACACTGAAACAACACATTCCTTGATGCTGAAAGTGAGAGCCAAGTTATATGCCCATCCAAACACAGAGATGATTCCGATACTCGAGAGAATAGCTAAAGGACCAGTCCTGTCAGAGCCTTTTGTTTCCTCAGTAATATGAGCTGCTGCGTCATAGCCATAGAGACAGTAGCTGCTCAGAAGTACAGCCATAATAACAGCATAAGGTTTACTGCTGATTCCAGTCGAATCAGGTGCCATCTCAAAGTGAGTGAAAACATAGGAAGCACTTTGCGTTGGACTTGCTACCAGAGGAAGCATTATAATCACGACTAGGCCCCCAGTCACCTGCATATTTGCGATTAATACAATTCCAAAATGCACGTAAAAGAATCATCTGTATGTAAGGAAGTCAAACCTGCCACGATATGGATATAATGTCAAGGAAAGCAATGACTTGTAAAGAGAAAGTGTTGAGAACTGCCCATATGAGGTGAAAGCCGATATACATGCACAGGAATACGCCTCTTGACGCATAGTAACCTCCACCCTTATTTGTTCCTGTTGCTAAAAGTATTATCATCTGCAGTGCTTGTGATCCTGAATATGCCTGTCAATGCAATTAGACCCTGAACTTGAAGCCGGTGAAAATCAAACTAATGCAAGTGTAGTACGTACCTGAGCACCAATCCCAGACACTAAGCCTATGGTCTCAAGCCATGCACAACACCATGATGCAACAGGCCCCCATCTTGGCCCAGCCAAATGAGCAGCCCAGAAATAAAGTGAGCCTGTGGTCTATAATATGAAAAAAAGTAAAAATGCTCTACATTAGTGTCAGCTCCATCGAATGAACGACCCAAAAAAATTGCTGTTCGGGTAGATGAACAGAACTAACAGTCAAACAAATATGAACTTAGACAAATACTTCTTTTTTCCTTTTACATATCGAGGATAAGTGAATGAGAAAAGATACTCAGTCTAATATCATTCTGTCTTTTTTTATTTCATAGAATCTCAACTATTTATTTTACAGAATTAACGCAGAATTTATACAAAATTCACATAAATAAATAGCTGAGATTCATTAGATATAATAAGACACCGTAATATTAGACAGCAGATCTGAATTCCGAGTATACTGGGTAGATTCCATGCAAGCAACATATTGGATATTTAACTATTCCTAAACAGTATCTATATACAAGAACATTTAGCCTGGAGGTTAAAGGAAACGAGTTTTTTCTTTCTTCAGTAAAGTGAGTTGGTTGGTTTAATTACATAAGAAGAACTGAGCAAGAGTCGAAAGAGAAGGAAGATGCGTACAGGAAAAGAGGAGCAAATTTCAGCCATGGCAATCCCAACAAACCAGGTAAAAAACGTAACCACAATCCACCCCCATATCAACGGAGCCGGCCCTGCGTAACGCAAGCTGGGTCCATAAAGAGGTGTTCCTGTAAACACCGCCATACATGAAAACGTAATGCCAAGCGTCTTGAAAAATGTCTGCAATACACAAAATCCAACAATGAACTTATGAACAGCTACTTGGAACCCATTAAACATTCTTGATTTTCTTGCTCATAACAAGTTTCGTACTCCACTTTATATAAAGAACGTATTGAACAAAAGAGATCATGTAATCAGAAACCAGTTAAGTTGACTAACCATTTCTCGCCTGAGTTCCTGCTTGTATCCAAGTTCGTTAAGACGCTTCTCACCTGAATCAATTTCCAAAGCTTCATCGTGTACCGCTGGTGCTGACCCCATGGTCGCTGAAACTTAATTTCCCTAAACAACAACCAAACTAAGATGGTGGCGGGGTAAAGAATACCCGACCAAAACAATAAGTTGGGAGAGAATAGCAGAAGCAAGCAACTTGCTGCAGTACTGATGCTATTTATGAATTTTCTTCCAAGCTGTTCTCGGAATGAATAGTTTATGCCAAGCGTTGATTCAGTCATTATGGGAAGTCAACCTCCACCACCGCAAATATAATATTTTGTAATGAGACCATCATACTATATTCGTAGAGTTCACTTGCACTACGTACCTAGCTAGGCACCCCACATGGTGAAAGTTAAATTAAGACAGCTCCATGGAATTTCATTTGCGTATAGATTGATCAACTCACTTTTGAATCTTTCCTCTTGTCTTTACAGTACGCACAAAGTCCAACTGACATATCACTATATATCAATCAAGTCATTATCAGCTGGAAAGTTTGAATCTGTAATGGCAGAAAGCAAGTATGGGAGTTTGTCTTTTAAATAGCCGCCGGAATTATAAATTTCAAGCATAAGGAACTTTTTTCTATACCCACTTGCTATGGTCTCCCACGAGTGGTCAAGAGCTTAAGCTTTTCCTTTCATCTTTAACATTTGTCAGATCAGAGCCCAAGGAGGAGAAAAGTTAAGTAACGAACGGAATCGTAGTATCTTTGATGAATGATTCCATCCATATTTATAACTTTCGATGCAGATCCCTCTGCGTTAATGCTCAAAAATAAGCTCAGCAGTCCGCAGCTCAGCAACCTGTAATTACAGTTGTTTAGAGAACATATCTTCCGTTGACCCGCCAAGTCCGTAAGCAATCTCGTCGGATATAGGACGATCTCCTTTTTCTCCGGCTAGGAGTTTGGCCAGCTGGGCCTACAATTACATAAGCTGTTGAATTGAATTGAATTGACTTGGTAATTACTTATAAATTATTTTAAAATATTCATAATTACGGAGTAAAGAATTCATGTATATTTGATGGTTGTAACGTACAAAAATGGCAGTGGACCAAGTACCTACACAGGAGAAATTAGAGTGTGTGCTGAGGTAATGGACTTATTCTTACATTGATTTAGATATTTCACCAGTACTAGTTCCAAGTAGTTGGCACTGACCCATACCTGAGATGAGTATAAATGTATTGAACGTTTTTCAGATGGAACAGTTCGAGATTCAGATTCCTTGATTACATTTGGTCCAACACGATTTGACGATTTGTGCTTTTATTTTATCATTTCAATTTATAGCATTTGGAAACTTTCACTTTGGTTTCTATAATTTTGGAGAGAACTACCCATCCTTCCTCAATCTTTTTACCATTTTTGTTTGATAGAAGTGACAAAAGCAATGTTGCAAATACCATATCTTAGATTGAGTTTTAGTATGGTATTTTATCGATACCGATTAATATCAGGTACTATTTCAAGTAATTTTTAAATTTATAAAATAGCTCTTAAATTTTTTAAACATTACAAAATAGTTCATTATCATATTGTGTAGTTGTATTATATGTATACTTTTAACCCTATATCTAAAACTTATATAAATAAATAATAATTACGATTAATATAAAATAACAATAATTTTCAGATATTTCAAATATAAATAATAACTACAATTTCTATAAAAAAGATAATTATCATCATATAAATATAAAATTAAGAACAATATAAAGTATTTAAAATATTATAATTTCAATTTTTCATTATATAATAAATAATAATTACATCAAAACATCTAATAAAAAATAATAAATATTTTCACTCTCAAATTATTACAATTTACAACAAGAGTTTGTGATAAGAAAACAATTAAGTATAATTAAAATATGAAACAAAAAACACATATTATTTAATTTACTATCAATTAAGTATATTATATATGTAATTAATTAAAAATAATTACTACTAAAATTATAAATATATTAATTCAATTTATAATATTAATTTAGTAAATATAATTAAATTTAAATATATTTTTTAAAATATATAAAATTCAAATAAACTTTGATTTAATAATTAAAATGCATAAAATAAATAATATTTTTAAAATATTTATTTTAAAAAATAAAATATTTTTATTAATACTTTGTTAATGAATATTATATAAAAGATTAAAATAAATTTAAATAAAATGATTTATTTTTAAGTTTTATGTCATGTATAATTATTAATAATAATAAAAATATTTATTTTATTTTAAAAATAAAAATTACAAAATTACAAAAAGTTGAACTAAATAACTAATTAAAAACTTTGAAAAAAAGAAAAGAGGAGTGAGTGAGAGAGGCGGAGAATTTTAAAAGAAAAATTGAAGTTTTTATCTTTTTCCAAATTTTGAGTATCAACTGATACTAAAAATGTCATGGATATCAACAGATATTTATATTCGGTATATAAGTATTTTTTTTTTTAATCTACAACGTGTTTTAAAAGAGTTTCAATTATAAAAAGGTATCTTTAAGTCATTCACATCTAGATTAATCCTCGCTTGAGTTTGGTAAATCCCTTGTTGAAGACAAAGTTCTTGCTTCAATTTTTTTTTTGCATAAAGGGAAAGAGTACACAGGGAACTAAATGAGTCGGGAGAAACAGCGCCCCGATTTATCCTCTAAAAGGAGATTAAGACACCGTAAAGGTGTAACGTCAAAATAAGTGATACCAATGTCTGCAAGATCGGCCTGAGTAGCGAGCCAGTCCGCGCATCTGTTACTCTCTCGGTACACATGTCGATGAATAACAAACCAGTTCCGGTTGAGAAATTCCAGGATACCTATGACAATAGGATTGCTCGACTGAGAGCGGGACGGTACAGAAGAAAGGAGCTGGTGCACCCCCAACGAGTCCACTTCCAGCTCAAACCGACGAAAACTCAAACGCCAAGTCAAGGAGAGTTCTGTGTAGACGGCCTAGAGCTCTACTGACTGCGCTGAGCATCATCCTATAAGCTGAGAGAAGCCGCCTTGCTAATTGCCGTCACTATCGCGTAGGAGTCCGCCAACCGAAATCGTGAAATGGGCGCGATTGCAAACTCCATCGGTGTTCAGCTTGATCTATCTAACCTGCGGCCGACACCAACCGAACTGGTGTTCTTGGCGAGAGTGGAAGCTTGTAATACCCAACCTGTGCCTCGCTGAGGTCTGCTAAATCTGATCTGCAAAAGACAAGATAATTGCATATATAAAAACGATTCAAACTCGTAATCGCACTTAAAGTCATAAAATCTCTTTAGTAACCTACTTACCTGCTGGGATTATAAGTATCTTTATTTCGGAGGTAACACCTCTTACTATTTCCATTTACGAGAACCGACAGGAGTCCTAGAAATGAATGTATTTGGAGAGTATGAGCTACCGTCACGTACTGTCTTTGCTCACAAACAAAGTCGATCAGAAAATGTCCAAACAACAATTTTCCTTTTTTACGTCTCACTGATTAGATGTGTCGTGTGGAATTCACTCACAGGTAGACTGGTCCAGATACCAAGTTCTCAGTCGCACTAATTTCTAACTCACAACGACAGTAACACAATTGACTAATTCATGTTCTGATATCCCAATCTGGAGGTGGCACTGGTTAATTATTTGGGCGACGGTGTCGGTGGAGCGTGCTAGTATTGAAGCAGTAGCGTGCAGCGAGCCTGATATGGTGGGGATGAATTTACTATGTCAAAAGCTAAGATTCTTATCCTGAGTTGGATGCATTCTTTTTTTTTTATTTTATTGTTTGCCTATCAAAGCTTAAATAAGCAGACAATAGGATATTCCAAGAAAAATTAAAGATGAAGATAAGACTCTAATGCCAGACGATTTCTGAGTAGCAGAGGGAAGTTGGAAACGGCTTGATATAACTAAAAAGAGAAAATAAGTGAAGCTTTTAGTAATCCCAAATTAATATATATTTGGAGTTCATTTTTTTTAAATTTAAAATATTTTTAAGGGTTAATTAAAAAAATCTCAAACTTTACTCAATTTTATAATTATAGTTTGAACTTTAAAAAATGACAATTAAATATTTAAATATTTTTATTTTTTTTAATATAACCTAATGTTAGTATCTTCTTCCTCAACGATGCTGACATATTTAAAAACAAAAGATTACATTTCAAAATCTGAACTATGTGATCCTATTAACTCTTAAGTTTAGTCCTTCTGACCTTAGGTTTAAAGCATCATAGGCCTGATGGCTTAACTCATGCCATGTACTTCATTAGTTTCTTTTCTACATTAGGAGTTGTCTTGTTATTTGCACTGCATTTACCTGTTAAGGAGAAGATTTACAAGAAAGTTTATTGTTTCTCAATGGTAATGGAAATGCAGTTGGTGATGGAAATTGCAACCAATGCACTAGCCACCATTTTAGATATGAGAAGAGAGAGTCTTGAGGTTTTCGATAAAGGATTGATGATGTATTGAGCTACAGTGATTTCGTGAAAGCTATGCTTCATGTGTAAGCCAATTCTAAGATATATATTCAACAATAATATACGTTAGAATAACAAATAAACTAAATGTAGAAGAAAATGAATTACCTTCAGTCATTGTTATCTTTGCTTAAAGAGTTTGTGTTTTGGAATTCTTCTAAGTTCTCAATTTTCAATTTGATATTGTATATTTTTAGAAGAGAAAAGAAGCTTAGGAATCCCAAAAATCTGAATGAAAAAATATATAACAATGTGCTTCTATCAAGCACACTTTCAGTTACCATAAAACTAGGATATTCATACCTATTAACTATATAACATTGGATCATCATTTATGGGCATTAAACTAGTATATGAACATTTCTCATATTTTCCTAACTGGTTCATATGTTTAAGTTGGTATCTGGTCGGATCGGCTATATTGGACCCAAGTCCAATCTCATAGGCCGACCGGTCAGTCTCATACCCATTATTTAATCCGGACCTGATCCACACATTCATGACCCATTAGCAGAAGGAAGCCTCCCATGCAAGCACGTAAAGAGACGTAAAGAGCTGAAACTTAGCCGAAAACCATATATAAGGTATTATTCTCTCATAACTGAGGTACGCGATCATAACCTAGTTTTTTCTCTGCATTCATCGATCTCACCTTCACTAGAAAACTTACTTGAGCGTCGGAGGGGCTAATCGAGACATCACCCCCGACGAGCCTTTCTTGTTTTGCAGGTATATTCACGTCATTGACATCACAGAAAGTTGCCAATCAATGGATCCAAACGACAACGCACTGTTCGGCCAGAATCCGGCTGAACCAAATGGCGTCCACCGTGGGGGCTGACTTTCGGGCACCACGTCCAGAAACACACAAATAAGCCAGGCGGCAGCGATGAATCCTGACATAGCAGCAGTCGCGGCTCTAGCGATGCAACGCCTAGGTTCGCAGCTACCTGCAATTCTGCCGCCTGCACCGCATGTCTCTCGCACGGAATCCTCAGATCCTAACGATCAGTTGCCGCCTCAGACCTTGGAACAAGAAGAACAGAGCGTAGCCTTAGAAGATAACGTTGCACCCAATATGTGCCCGAATCTCCAATACCGATCAGGTGCAGATCCTCCTCCGGCTGCGCACGCCACCTTGATCCGAAAGTAGATAGAGGAGGCAGCTGATCTGGTGATTCGTCAGATCCTACAGTCTCAACCGGCACAACAGCCGCCGTCAGCACGGCCAGCCGCCCGACAAATTAGCGTGAGAACCGATCATCACCCATCTGAAGCCCTAGAAAAAATCGCGGATGATCGGATTCACGCGGCTATGAGCTTTCGACCGGATCGCCCGATGGCGCAATACAGCTCTCCCTTTACCCCAGAAATCTTGGATAGCCTCCCGGTACCCGGCACCAAAATAACGACCCCCGAGAAATACACGGGAAAGACCGACCCCCTGGATTACTTGCAGCACTTCCAATCCATGATGAATTTACATTGTGTTCTGGACGCTATCCAATGTAAGGCTTTCTGCACGGCCTTCCAAGAGGGAGCTCGGCGATGGTTCAACAGCTTGCCCCCGAGCTGTATCACTTGCTTCGAAGATTTCAGGTTGTTATTCCTGAACCAGTTCGCCACCAGTAAACGGCCGCAAAAGACAGCTCTGGAGGTGATACAACTTACCCAAGGAAGGAATGAGAGTTTGTGGGAGTTCATCACTCGTTTTAATAACGAAGCGGTTGAGGTGCCCGACCTCACTTGCTCGTCCATGCTAGCCGCGCTCATGACTAATACGAGAGACGAGGAGTTCAAGAAGTCATTAGCCCTCGATCAGCCCTGAACCGTTCAGGAAATAAGAAACAGGGCGGACAGATATATTCAGCTTGAAGAAGTGTTGAAAAACACGAGGCGTCGGACGAACGACCGCTCGCCGAATGACAGGGCGGGCAATTCGCACAAGCGACAAAAGAGTCAGTCGAACTGGAGAAGACCGACTGACCGACAGGGATATCGACAGGAGTTTACCCCACTAAACAGGCGATATGAAGAAGTGTTGGCAGCAATGAGAGCGGATGGGGAAAATATCCGAGAGCCGGAAAAAGTGAAGACCCCCTACAAGGATAGGAACCCCAATTTGTATTGCCGTTTCCATAAAGAGGTCGGTCATGATATAGAAAATTACTGGCAGTTGAAAAAAGAAATCTAATTCCTCATACAAAGGGGAAGGTTAGGTCGATTTGTGAAGTACGGGCAGAATACCGATCGGGATAATCGACGAGGGACATGTCGACCAGACAATAGACGACCGCCCTGGAGTCGAAATGACAGAAATGACGAAGGGAGGCAGAATGCGAACAAGGATAATCGACGAGAAGAGAGAGGGCGGTCAAGGAAAAGAAATGACGAAAACACCGGACAACAGGACGACCGACCAACTGGAGTCATTAATATGATATTCGGTGGAAATGCAGTCGGGGGATCCACCACCAAACGGAGAAAAAGATATGCCAAACAGGTCGGCCAAGACTCGCCCATCAAAAAGCCGAGGGAGAGCGATGGGACAATATCATTTGACGAGTCCGACCTCAACGGAGTAAGCTGCCCTCATGACGATGCCTTCGTGGTAAATCTGAACATGGACGGATACGAGGTGAAACGGGTGATGATTGACACGGGTAGCTCAGCCGACTTGCTGTATTATGAAGCCTTCAAGCAGATGAAGGTACTCGAAGATCGACTACTACCCACAGACAGTCCCATCAAAGGGATAACCGGGGCGTCGGCCTACCCGTTCGCTCGGGTATATTTGAAAGTGAAGTTTGGGCAGAAGCCATGTCAGATAGAAAGGGACGTTGAGTTCCTAGTCGTAAAGTTCCAAGGGGCGTATAATGCAATAATCAGGCGAGCTACTCAAAACGCCCTCAGGTCGGTCGTCTCTACCTACTACCAAGTTATGAAGTTCCCGA
Source organism: Erythroxylum havanense (assembly GCA_024752395.1). NCBI lineage: Eukaryota > Viridiplantae > Streptophyta > Magnoliopsida > Malpighiales > Erythroxylaceae > Erythroxylum > Erythroxylum havanense. The sequence goes on from JANTNU010000002.1 coordinate 7,964,386, forward strand.
CACCCCACGGGGTCGGTATTGTCAGGGG
>JANTNU010000002.1:7969287-7990752 GCA_024752395.1 Erythroxylum havanense
TACCTCAGTACCTCAAGTTTGCACGCGATCCAACCTCAAGGTTGCACGCGACCACAACCCAACAAATCAGAAGTCCATAAAACATAAGTGGGTAACGGGACTTTTCAGAAGACCAAAGTCTCGATACCGAAGTGTCCATATCAGAAGCCAAAGGCTCGACACCGAAGTGTCCATATCAAAAGACACCAAAGTGTCACAGAAGCGCTACAGACCCTTCTAGACATGCCTATTTACCCATAACTCGGACAGAATAAATCATTTCAGACATTTCATGTGCAATATCATTAGCACTTCCAATAAACACATTAGTTGTTCGATACTATTTGAGATGAGATGTTAATGAAACTTTGTCAAAATAGTCATCCTTAGCTTGAGATAGAACTCCCATCCAGGATCTTATAATCCATATGAAATTTAAAAGCATTTCAAAACTAGCTTTGAACACCTTTAGATCCTCCTTGCTTTTCCATTTTAGCCCATTGATCCAATACAAATATTCTTCCCAACGGAGGGTCATATCCTATAGCTTAAATAAATTGAGAAATTTTTTATAATGGATTTGTGTGGTAGCAATTAAAGAAGACATGGTCAGTTGATTCTTCCTCACTGGTACATAGAGGACAAAAATTATCTGAGATCTAAAATTTTATCATATCTCTGGTAGTTTTAGTCGAGCAGCTAACTAAAGTATGAAAGAGTGTGCCTAATTTGTTCCCCTTTTTTTCTTACAAAAGAAGCACTTAGATTCCTTCTTAATGTTAGCTTGGGTAGGTATTTGACCTTTTTCCCTTATATTGGCTTGATTTTCCTTCTTTCCCTGAATAACTAGATGCTCTGTGAACTCTATCCTTATTTCATCGACAGTCTTCCTTCCTCTTGAACAGACATGGTCATTAATTTATTTATTGACCACTTATCTTTATGTGTATTATAAGAGATTTTAAAAGGTTTGTATAGTGATGATAGAAGGGTTCAAAATGTAATGCATGAGGAAAGAATCAGACATCTCAACCTTGGGTTTCTTTAACTAAGCCGCAATGTCCCTCATTTTTATGATGTGCTCATGCACACCTCGGACACCGGTGAGCCTTGTAAATAAAAACTTCATAATCTGGGTCTTGCAAGTGCTTTGTCTGAAGTTTTGAATTTCTCATCAATAGCCTTCAGTAGAGCACAGACATTGTTATGTTGTTCTATAAAATTGCAAATGCCAATAGAAATTTTGGTTTTTATGAATATCACACTTAGGCAATTAGATCACTTCCAACATTCATAAAGAGCAATTTCAGTTGTAGTGGCCTCAGTTACCTTAGGTTGTTCATACTTCCGGATGGCATAATCAATGTCCATCCACCCTAGATGAAGAAGAATTATCTCCTACTAAATCTTATAGTTTTCACCTCTCAATTTGAGAGTTTCACAACTTGTATAAGAGAAATTAATAATTTGAATAGTTGTATAATTTAAACATAAATGTTATTTATCAATAAATTGAGGCTAACAAATTGTATATATGTATTAACAATGTGAAACATATCTTAAATGACATAAATCAAATGACATAAAAATTACACATGGGTTTAAGTTTTAATTCAAACATATTTGTGCTAAATTTATGATAAAACTATCAAAGTATATATCAATGTTTAATACCTGTGGGAAAATTAGAAAAATAATTTGATATTTTATTTTAATTAATTATTCAAATATAATAAAAATTCTTGGGGAATAAAATTTATTATACTAAAATAATTAACTACAATTAATGTCTCAAAACTTGACGTGATTAATTACATAAATATATAATTTTATATAATTAAGGTTGTTGTGGCTAGGCCTTAATAATTAATCACTAAAATATTTTTCTAACATTTTATTCACAACACAAATTATAGACGTAATAGTCTAGTGATAATCTCGTTCATGTTGAATGTTTATACAATATAATTTAACACATAATAGATATGCAGATAACAATCAGTCCAGTAGGTAGAGGCTCGCCATTGTAAGATTCCGATCATGCATCTCATTCATAATATATATCAAATATACACAGTAGAAAATAAAACGGAACTTCAAAAACTAGATCTACTCATGCATATAGATATAGAAAACAAAATCATGAAATGTAGGATGTTTACATACCTTTCTGACGATCTCCTTCATTCTTTAATCTTCTCCACGTTGAGTTAGCGTAAACCACAACAATCAACATAGACCGTCTCTAATAAAAGTCCATAAAAAGATAAAAGGATGAAACCTCACTAGGAAATGATTAGAATTCTTTCTTTGTGTTGGCAAAGACTAATTCTTGTACGAGTTAGAGAAAAAAAAGTGTGTGTGTAAGAAAGAATCTTTCTTTTCACATGTGTCTTACACAAGATGTAAAAATCATCTCTATTTTTTGTACCATTTGCCTTCCATAACCCCCATCACAAATGGAGAGTTATGAGAAGTTAATGGACAAGAATAGCATGCATTAATGGAAGTTATAGGATGTTAATGACTATAAATAGCATTCATTAATAAAAATTATGTGAAGTTAATGACCATGAATAGCATGCATCAATGGAAGTTTGGGAAGTTAATAGACAAATTAGCCCAACAACAGTTGTTTCTAATCCATTCCGTGTAACATTTTCTACCACGATCACATCACGATACAATCCCGAAACACTCTCTCATATCTTAAATCACCATTCAAGATCATTTTACTTATCATTCGGATCTCCTATACGTATGACCCATTAGGTTATCGATTATGTTGGACGATCACATCATGATACAATCTTGAAACACTCTCACATATCTTGAATCATCATTCAAGACCATTTTACTCATCCTTTGGATCTCCTATGTGTGTGACCCATTAGATTACCGATTATATTGGCCACTTAAATTAACAAATATTCAAGTAAGTCAAGAGTGGTATCTAGCAAGTCATGGCCCCTAATTGACCGAAAAGTCAATGGTTTGACTACGAATCCTTCCATATGCAATGTTGCCATGTAATTCTTCTTTTCACTATCTATACCCCAAATGGTTCAAAGTATGGTCAAAGTATAGTCTAGGTGATATTAGATCTTGTCTTTAGGATCTCATTACTCTATATATCATTGAAGACTCTCTTCATAATATATATCTGCTCTGGCCAAAGACTCTCGAGTAATGACCCGACAAGAGGCCGTGTGTATCATCTCTTTCTATCAAGGGTGGTGAATCATTTATTGAGTACTTAATTACCTCTGAATATCTCAAGCTGTACCCAATCAGTACCCTATGAATAACCTCTGAAAGGCACCGACGAATGGAGTCAAAGCACAGGATTAGTATTCGAGATATCCTTGAGTACCTCAAGTTAAAAGATACTTACATCATTGTTATGATGAGACTATCATTGACATTAGAATAGAATACCCATATAATTATCTCATAATAGGCCAATCCAATGTACTTACCACTCTTAGTAAGCATCTATATGTTAACTCTAAACAACTCATATCTATCGCTTATAAGATCTACTACTTGGTATAATCAAGGGTATAACATGTGCTAGTCTATCAGGATTAATGATATCACATCTCATTAATCCTATGGCTAGAGAAAGTTTAGATACTAACATAATTGGAATCTTATTACCATGATCTCGTCGTAATTTCCTCTATCAAGAAATTTTGTTACCTTAGGACCGTTATAGTTATGACTTTCGTTCACCAGGACTTCGGTCGCCGGCTCCCTTGTCATTAGGTCACCAACTTCCTTCACCTTCCGACACTAGGCAAGCGTCAGTCCTCATACATGGTCTTATGGCTTTGCAGAGGAATCTCGTTATCATGATCTCATTATGATTTCCTCTATGTTATTTTTTGTATCAAAAACTTCATTAAATCAATTTAAGATCAACATCAAATCCATAAACGTATGAACATCAAAATAATGAAAAATGCCTTTATTAATCATAAAATAATTTATACAATAAGTGTTAAAGGTGATTACTTTTAGAGCACTTCTCTAACAACCATGCGCCCCTATGAGGGCACTGGTTTGAGCCTCAGACACAACATCTTATTTTGTTATTAAAAAAAATCATAAAATTGATGTAGAAACCCTTCCAAAACACTTAATAGAATATTTATACCTTTAATCGAAAGAAAAACATCCAAAAATAACTATAAAAATATTTTTCAAGTATGAAAATTTTTTCTTATATACCGAATTTTCCAAAAACTCCAACAAGGCAGAGGTTAATTGCTCTAATGCCAAAAGTAAGTCAATTCTAACATATATATTCAACAGTAATATATGTTAGAATAACATACAAATGAAATGCAGAAGAAAACGAAATGCCTCCAGCTATGGTTGTCTTTTCTCGAAGAGTTTGCGTTTTGAAATTCTTGTAAGCTCTTAATTCCCAATTTTCCAAAGAGAATAGAAGGTTAGGGACCCCAAAAATCTGAGTGAAAAAACATATAACGATGTGTTTCCATCGAGCACACTGTCAATTGCCGTAAAACTAGGATATTCATACCTGGGGTGTGGGGGGCCCTTTGGGTTGGGGATTCAACCTTTGCTCCAAGGATATTCATACCTATTAACTATATGACGTTAGACCATCATTTATGAGTATTAAACCAGAATATGAACGTTTCTCACATCATAGGCATGATGGGAATAGTTTTCATGTTGTCTTCACTCATCAGAGGGATTTGTATGATTGCTCTTTTGGTTATAAACTTGATCAGAGGTATTTTGGTGTACGACGACTCATTTTGTGGCGTTAAGGCGATGTCTGCTACGCTAAGCATGTGAGTGTTTTGTTCTTATGTTTATGACATGTATGTGAAAATAAAGAAAATAAAGGAATTTATAGAGAGAAAGAAAAAGGCATTAAACTTATGTTTGATGTGGCTTATCACATCAACAACATTAACCGATATATTAACATTGGGTTAGATTTGAAAATTTTTAAATTTTGTGTATTTAACTGTCACTTTTTACTATTCAGGCTATAATTACAAAATTATGTAAAATTTACAATTTTTATAATAATCCTTTTGCGAATTCAAATTTAATTTAAAATATAATTGATTTAAAATAAAATAATTAATTTTAAATCAAATCAAAACTAATTAATCATTCATAATCGTATCTTTTTATTTAAACAATCACGTTACTTTTACCTTCTCCCTTTTCTTTATCTCTCTCTTCTCAGTTATTTTTACACGCCATGGTACATCACACTATCAATAAGGAGTCCAATAAGTAGCGGGTGCAATCTCTTGTGATAAATTAAAGTGAGAGTAGAGATGTCAATAAGTCGGAGCGGGCCAGGCATCGTGACCCAACGGGCCACAGGGGGCTGGGTCAACCCGACCCACTATATCTATATTTTTAAGGAAAAAGTAAAAAGCAACGTCATTTTTGAAACATTGATCATGCCACAGGTCGGCCCATGGCTCGCCCGACCGTGGCCTTTTTTGACATCCCTAATTGGGTGGCTTATTTAATCTCTTAATTATATGTATGTTCGTAACTTAAAATAAAATTTAGGTTGTAATACATTTTGAAAGCTGAAATTTAAATGTATATTAGGCTGCAAATTTGTTCATAATATTTATACTTAAATTAAAAAACCTTAATATTTCACAATATTTAACTTAAATTTTAACATTTTTAAAAACATTTAAATTAAATTATTTATAAACAAAACGTAGGCAAAAGTATGATGTGACTCCTTCAATCTTTTGTTATGTCATTAACAACGTAATAGAAATATATTAATTTTTAATTAAACTATCAATTTTATAATAGCACATATAAATAACATTGCAAAATTCATAATGCTTAAAAATAACTTCATAATTAATTTTTTTAACAAAATTGATAAATTTTGGTTAGTGTAATAAGTATTATTTAGGAATTTTTTTTAACAAATCTGATACATTTTAATTAACCCCTAAATAATATTTTATAATAACATAATATAGTTAAACCCTAATCTAAATTTCAATTTAATTAAAATCTAAATTTTATAAATATTTCAATTTTGTTTATGTACAACCCTAATCCTAAATTAATTCCTTTTTTTCTCGTTATCTTCATCTCTAGTTGTCTGCCTTTTTAAGCTCCTTATAATTTGATTTCGATAAGAAATTAGCAGACATTCAAAGGGTATCTCATCGAAGTATAAATAGTTTAGGTGTAAGTAATTTGAAGTATAAATAGTTTTGCTTAAACCTTGCCTCGTTGAGTTCCCTATTGATGTCACAGTGAGAGGATATACCATAAACTGAGTAAAAACGAATTAAAATAAAAACACAGATGAAGAAGAGGAAGAAGATGAGAAGAATAAGAATCAGAATTGGGATTGAATGCTTTTCCTTCATCGATGTTTACAGTGTTATATACAATACAGAGAATCAATCAACTCCTAAGGAATAGGAGGTAAAATCGGCTAATTCATGGTAACAGAATATATCCTATCTACAATCAAAATATCATTACATGACAAATAATAATTTCCTAATATTCCCCCTCAAGTTAGAGAGTGTATGTCAATCATCCCCAACTTGCTTCTCAGAAAATCAAACTGCTCTCTGCCCAATGCTTTGGTGAAGGTATCTGCCAACTACAATCTAGTCGAAACATAGCATGGTTTGATGACCCCAGCTTGTAGCTTCTCCCGGACTATATGACAGTCTATTTCAATGTGCTTCGTATGATCATGGAAAACTGGATTGGCTGCTATATGAAGCGCTGCCTGATTATCGCAATACAACAATGTTGGTTCTGATAGTGGAACTTTCAAGTCTCGAAGAATGTACCTCAGCCAGTTAACTCTAAACAAGTATTTGTCATAGCTCGATACTCGGCCTCTGCTGATGATCTAGACACATTAGTCTGCTTTTTAGACTTCCAAGAAATGACTGAAGTTCCCAGAAAGATGCAGAATCTGAAAACAGAGCGTCTAGTAGTGCGACAACCACCCCAGTCAGAGTCACAATATGCTCGCAAACCCAAGTTATTTTCGGATGGCAGCAGAAGTCCTTGACCCGGAGTGCCTTTGATGTACCTCAGAACCCGAAGCGCTACTTCACAGTGTGGTTTTCTCGGTTCATGCATAATGTTGGGCCCCAAATTTTCTTTTATTGATGTTATTAAGCATGAATTTTGTTGATTGTATGATTTATTGTATAGTTTGATTAAATTAGAAGTGTTAGTGGAAAATTAATAACTATTTGAGTTTAGTATGGAATAAGTGGTTATGAAAGAGTAAAATATATGAGGGCATTATAGGAAGTTCACTTAAGTTGGAAAGATTAAGACTTAGCAAGGAGGGGCATTCTAGTCTTTGTACCTCCATTTTAAGCTTAAGGAAAAGAGTTGGAAAGAAAAAGAAAGGGAAAGAGGAGAAAAGAAGAAGGAGGAGTTGTGGGAAGCTTGAGAAGAAGAAGAAGAGAAATAGGTTTGCACTCCTAGAGGATTTTCGAAAAGATTGAAGCAATCTCTGGTAAGTTCAAGTTCTTTTACTCTTGTTTGGGTTGAATGAAACCTTAGATTTTGCTTGGAATGGGTTAGGACTGAAAGTATAGAGGTTTTCGGAAATTTAGTAAAATTCTTTGGGTTGATGATCATGTTGTGTTTATGCTTGATTTTAAGGTTATAATGAGTTTAGAACTGAAGTTTAAGACATGATTTAAGGCTTAGATGGGTTACATTTTACAAAAGGGAAGGATTGAGGTTGGAAAATGTCGAAAACTTCAAGTTCGGAGACGTTCTTCAGACCCGCACGTCGCGACGTGCACAAGGCCGTTCGTCGTGATGTGCTTAAGGGCCATTCGTCGCGACGTGCGAAGCAGATGTGCTCGTCGCGACGAGCCCCCAGTTTCCAGCAGAGATGAATTTTGGTATTTTGGGCATATCTTTTGCTATAGAAGTCCAAATGAGGTGATTTTTGATACGTTGTAAACTAGAGACATAGGGCTAAGTTTTATGAAGAAATGAAGTTCTGAATCAGTCTCTAAGAATCTTCAATTTTGGATGGAAGTTAAGCATGAAATTCTTGTTTCAGTTTTAGTTATAGTTTGAATTGTTCAAGTTTGACTTTCCGATTTCTACACCAAATTGATTGGAGTATTGGTTATTTGGTTAAAGAAATCAAGTGAGGCAAGAGGAACAAGAGAAAAGGCATTCCTAAGCAAGTTTTAAGTAAGAAATTCAAGGTGGGTACATGTTTATAATAGAGTAAATAGGTCACTCATTATTTTGCTCAAATCAAGAAAGATTTAATGATTTAAAATTGCATCATCAATGTGTCTTATGTGCTATTATGAAATGATTATATATTGCTATATGATTTGCATTCATGATTATTGAAAAGGTTTCAAAAAGAGATTTTCTCTTTTCAAGAATACATGCACATGAAAATCATGTTTCCGAAACGTATGAAAATTAAGTTTACAAGCAAGTGCCAGTTTGGCAATCAAGTTTACAAGACTTTGAATCATGCATGTTATGTGGGTTGTGGTAGTCCCAAGAACCGTCACGTGCAAATTGGCACATGAAAAGGCTTCTCTCGCCTGCCCACTAGTGGCACGGAGCTTCCCACAAGGACTCCCTCAAGAAACTACGACTACACATAACCATTTCGATGGGAATGTGTAGTACATCATGAACCCGGACTAACCCAAACCATTATGCTATGTTATGTGCTTATGATCTGTTATTATGTTTCATGTATTCATGTTTTGAACTCTACTCATGAACTACTCAAAATCAAGCAGTTCAAGATAATGACTTTTACACGCTCAATTACTATGATTTCAAAGTATATCACGGCAATGAGTTATCTTTTGAATAGTTTTGCTTATTTCTGTATTATTAATATGCTCCCACGAGCTTTTTAGCTCACTCCCTTTTACCTTCCCCCATTTAGGTGAAGAGCAAGAGACCGAGTGAGTCACAAGTTATGGCAACACTCCATTTTGTCATGTTTATGTATTTTCAAGTTATACTTTTAGAAGTCAAGGCTTTAGTTACATTTCAAGTTTTATTGGTTCAAGTGTATTTTTGTATTTTGGCTCTTGAACTCAAAGATTGTAATTTGGTTTGAAATGTTATTAAAGCTTTGTAAAACTCATCTTTGGATATTAATGAATTATGGATGTGTTTGTTTCAAATAAATGAAAGCAAGTTTCAAGTTTGTTCACTGTGGGTCATTGAGCTTCCGAGCGTTTTTCCTTCTCCGTTTAATTTATATGTTTCACCTCACGCATCAAGCACCACGCTTTCATGTCCGATGTTGGGCTCCAAAAACGGGATCCAACACATAAATTGGCTGAGCATTCGAATAGAATATACTATGTCAGGCCTGGTAACAGTTAAGTAAATCAATCTGCCAATCAACTGTCTGTATTTGCTCGGATTTGGATGAGTCCGACATGTCGAAATGATGAAGAAGGGTGGTGGAAGTTTTGATATTCAAGAGCACCAAGAACGATGCTCTGATACCATGAGAAGAATAAGAATCAGAATTGGGATTGAATGCTTTTCCTTCATCGATGTTTACAGTGTTATATATAATACAGAGAATCAATCAACTCCTAAGGAATAGGAGGTAAAATCGGCTAATTCATGGTAACAGAATATATCCTATCTACAATCAAGATATCATTACATGGAAAATAATAATTTCCTAATAGAAGAAAAAAGTAATATGGTAATTTTTTTAAAACAAGGTACGAAATTGTGTTTAGCTTAATCTTAAGTAATATCGTACCGATACTAGTATTAGATTTAATTCCGATATAGTATTGTATCAATATTGATTAATACCAGATATTATTTTGGATATTTTTAAACTATAAAATAGTCCCTAATTTTTTTAAATTACAAAATAACATCTCAATATATTATGTTATATAATTTATAAATTTACATTAATCATGTCCAAAAAAATCATGACAGTAAAATATAAAATAACAACAATCTATTTATTTCTATTATTATTAATTTTTGCATATTTTACTTATACATAATAACTACAATTAATATTAAGAAAATCATTTTATTAACATATAAATATAAAAATAAGAATAATATAAAATACTTAAAATATTACAATTTTAACCTATCAATAATAGTAGTTTCAACTGGAACACACACTGAATTGGATTGTTTGTAATTCAGAACCTTGGAAAATTGATGTTCCTCTATTCAAAGTCGGGTTCACGATCACAACATATACATACCATATGAAAAGAAAGGAATAGTCGTAGAGCTACGGGTTAGAGGGAGGAGAAATACAAGATTGCATATCACTTTCTTTGAACATCCACCGAGCTTGGCATATATGGTTTCACCTTAGCTATTGCAATTACATACATGTCATATATTTCAGTAGACTATTTCCTACCATTATGATTACTCTCAACATTGTTAGGAAATTAAACTATTTCCGCGCCACTAAAACGCCAGTAGAACAGTACAAAATTTGATAACGGAGTTCGGCCAAATTTTGCCTACATCTCCGGAGCTACTGCATATCCTTTTTATTAGGGAGAAAAATAACACTTAAAAGTATATACACTCAACACTCAACTCATTAGTGTTTTCACACACTCTCAAGCCCTTACCCCAATACACCCCAAAAATTACTCACAAAAATTTAGTACTCTTACTAAGAGTAAATATTTCGTTTTGGTTTTGGATGATTTTAAATGAAGGGGGAAGGGGGTGTATTTATAGGTTTTAAGCCACCCCCCTCCCTCACTTATTTTCAATATGGGAATAAGTCCCTTACCTAACAAACATGAGAGTTGGCGGCCAAGACCCTCTTGTATATTTTGGTATAGTTTTATCTATAAATAATATACCTTTTAAATTTAAAAAATATATATAATTTTATCAGATAATAAAAATAATTACATCAAAATATTCAATAAAAAGAATAATAAAATTCAATGACTTTATAAGTATTACAACCAGAGTTCGTGTCGAATAGAAACACAACCAATTAGAAGTAAAACTTAAAACAAAAATATTTACAATTATATTTATTAAATATATATAATTTATTATATGCGTCAAATGCAATTGAAATTAAAAGAAGATAAAAAATGAAAAACTTGAAACTTTATTCAATTGAATATCCATTCAAATGACTTTGACTTTAATTCTCATTTATTAAAAATTCTCATCACTAAGAGGTGCTTCATCATCATTATTATTATTCAAATTCAGTGCATTAAATGATATTGTTAATACTTTCTCATCCAAGATTATCTTTCAATTCACTTTCAGCTATCAAACTTAGTTTATCAAAAACTCAATATGTCAAAAGATTAATATGGTTAAGGAAAATTAGATCTATAGAACTATTATTCTATTAAGAGTTTTAGTAAACAAATAAAATTAAACTATTAAAAAATTAAAATAAATTATATTCAACTTAATAATGATGATGATATTCTTTTCTCAAAGCTTTAAATTATATCGAACAAAGACCAAGTTATCCAATTTTTTACACTCTAATCAATTCATTTTCTTGTAATGTATGAATTCAAATATACTCTAATTCTTTTCATATCCTGTTACACTCACACATTGACTTAAAATTCGAATTGCAAACTTTTACAATTCTGGAACACTGCTCCTAAATTGGTCTCATCAAGTAACTGTAAAATAACATAAATAACATTATAAACAAAATAAAGTAATAATTAATTTCTAACAAGTAATAAAAGTGAAAAAATATATACATAAATTAAGTTTTTCTTTTTGACGAATAACAATGGACATCTTAAAATCACCGAAAACATCCTTATAACCTTCATTCGTGAACTTAGGTGATCTTACAACATCCTATGAACAACAATGGTTATAATAGTTAATATCATTCCCATATTATCTTCAATTTTTTGGGGTGAAATTTGATCTAAAATTAGCATTAAGATTAAAAAACACCTCAGTTGTAAACAATTAAGAGTAAAGTTGTCTTTCACATCTCTCATTGATAACTACAAGATAAGATGTATACTAAGAACTATTTTTTATATTCACCTTAATTACTTCCTTTACCCTCTTTATGAAATCATAAAAATAACTTATTGTTGTCTTCTCATCATTATCAACTAGACGAAGTACCCTCAACAAAAGTTCACAAACTCAAATGAAAAATTAACATTGTAACCAAAATTCATGATCTTCAAGTATAATTTTAGAAACTTATAATATAACATTAAAACTAATATATTGAGATGCAACTCAAACATTTGCCTAAATTCATTCTTCATAAAAACAACACTAAAGTGACAAAAATTAGTTGCAAATCTTGCGGTAGTAGGACATCACAAATTTTTATCATTAGTGAAATCATTTCTCATTAAATTCAAGACCCATATACGATTATAGATGGACTCCGTCTTTTTTTTACACAATCTTATCAATGATACAAAAATATCTATAATCTCCTATATTTTCTAACATTATGTTAATGCAATATATAGCATAAAGAGTCTGATAAAAAGAATCATATATGCTTTGCAATCTTCTTCGAGCTACTTTGTAAGTAGAATAATTGTTAGTAATGAACTAAATAATGTTTTGTCTCAACTTCATTTACAACTTCATCAAACATCTAAAACAAAGTATCAACATTTCTAATAAAGCCAGTTACATCAATAGACTTCAAAAATATTGTCTCATTTGTAGAATAAACCAAAAAATGATAATAGGTTCATTTCTTTTTTTGTCTAACTATCACACATAATTTAACACCCATAAGTAGCCCAAGTCATTCTTGTTTCATTTATATAACTATTTATTTCATAAACAAAGTTGATCATAAGTTTACCTCTATAGTTATCAATTGAAGGAGCTTCATATCCTGGACTGCAAAAGGCAATGTCATCCACCAGAGGTTGATAATAATAAGACTGGGCATTATTGAATGTTATACCTAAATTATACTATCATCTAGCTATTGCTATGTTCACATTAAGAGCCGCTTCTTTATAATCTAAGGCATTGGGGATTGAAGGTTGAGCTTCAGAAGTTGTTTGTGATGCAAAAAAGTTAGAAATATATCTTTTTTTTCTTTAGTTCAAGTGTAACATTCTCTTCTTGTTGGATAAGAATATCACCTTCATAATCCCTTTTATTATCATCACCATCACAAAATGAACTTCTACTACCAATTTTGTAGTTCAATCTTTGTCTTTTATCTTTCTCATGCTAATACTTTTCAAGTAAAGTTTTCATTTATCATTTCACATCATTACTCACTTTCTTACAAGACCCACATCACCCTAAATGCTTCTTTATTCTGGTGATTATTCCATCTTTTAAATGTTTGTTACAATATAAACAAATGGTATGATTTTTTATTCTAGGGACCAATCTAATATGAGCTTAAGTTGGATCATCGAATCTTCTTAAATTTGAAGTGGTTGAATTACCATGAATACTTCAAATTTCCTCCATTTATCTATAAAATAAATAAAAACATATGTCAAAATTAAAATAATAATTTCATTATCAACTATTATTTAAAAAATGTATTACTTTAACTCAAAACAAACACACTTACACATATCATATTCTAAGAACATACACATAATTTGAACTATATATATGCATCTTATATTCAAAGTCAATAGTCCATGAATATTTATTACCTATGATGACATGAAAAATGTGGAATAAGTCGTATAAGATAACAAGAAGAAATACAACAATAACAATTTTGCAATAATCATATGATATAAAAGTGTAAATGAACTTCACTAACTTATAAAAATGATTGTTGCGCTTTCATAACTATAACTCATTTGATGTGATTACATAATTCAACCATAAACTCACAACTATAATACATTTTATATGATTTCATAATTCAACCATAATTCACAACTACAACCTATTTTGTGTAATTACATAATTATAACTCATTTAGTATGATTAAATAATTCAACCATAATGTCACAACTATAACATATTTTTGATAATTCAACTATAAACTTACAAGCCTAACTAAATTATGATTGCATAATTCAACCATAAATTCACAACTTTAACATATTTTTGATAATTCAACTATAAACTTACAAGTCTAACTCAATTATGATTACATAATTCAGCTATAAGTTCACAACTTCCTAACTTTTATATCAATATTACAATTTTAATTTTCATTAAATATCATTCTTTCTAGTTTTCTTCCATAAATCATGAAGAATAAACACACACATATACATATAAATAATCCTTAAACTTTAATTTTTATATTATAAATAAATCTTTTTAATTTAATGTAATAATGATTGATTTAGGAAACTAGTTAAATAAATTAGTATTGGAAGGTTAGATATAATGAAATAAAAATCACACTAATTTATATAATTTAGATATGTAAATTAGGGTTGTTTTTAATCCTTCAATTTTTTTAATATTTACGAAGCCTCTCCCGGTATTATAAGTACCGATCGATGATGGTTGATACTCGTCGGAACCTATAACTAGTACGGTATGTTTAAAAACAAAAGTAATTAACTTTGTAATTATATAGTATCAAATACTAAACAACGAGTATAAATGCCTTCTTACATTTAACAAAATGGAGGAAATTCAAACAAACTGTAGCTCCATATATAATCTATAAATCCTTAAAATATTACTGATTATAACGGTATACAGTCGATTAATTAATATCTACGAATATGCATTTGGATTACTCCGCCCTGATTCTTCGTCTGAAGATTAGCGTAAAAGCTAGCCTTTTTGGGCTGAGGGTCTATAAGAATTCCAAATCTAGTTAGCCGTATATTAGTCTTTCCTTACTTTTGGATTTATTTCAATTTTTAGTTTATGATTTTTTTCTTACTTGTATAAGGTAGAAAGTTGAAATCCTTACTAAAAGTGTATTGCTCTTCAATTTCATAATTTTATTTATTTATTATTAGTCTATAATAAATTATTTAGTTAAATAAAAAATACTTTAAAATTTAACAATAAATCTTATTTTAATAAATCTTTATCAGCTTATCACAAACATAATTTAACAACAAAATTATAACATATAATACCATAAACAATGTGCTATAATTCATTCTTTTTTTTAAAACGAAAAAACCTATAGTTGCTATCATTTGAATGCGCATTGGATAAATTTTTTGATTGATTTAATAACCTGCAAATCATATCAATCGGGTACTCCGCACTAAGCAAGTCCTATACAATAGGCTCGATCGAGAGAGCATAGATAAGGGGAATTGAACACAAAACCTTTTAACCTTATGTCCTTCACTCTACCAACTCAACCACCCCTTAGGGGGTTATATAATTCATCCTTCCTTGGAGCTTGAACAAATACAAGGTACTTTTTTCTTAAAATTAAAAATAAAAGGTAATTGTCAATCAAAGTTCAACCAAGAGTGTTTTTTTCAGCCAGGTAATTGCCCCCTATTTTCCTTTGATCTCAACCATCTAATGCAAATAAATTAGATGGTTAAGATCAAAGGAAAATAGGAATAGAAAATCTATTCCCCTTAAATCATCCTCTTTAAAGCCTTGTAACTAAAATGTATTTTATCTTTGTAGCTTAATTTTTTTGTCAGCCTACCAAACACATACATAATATCTAGGAATATTTCTTTGACGTTGTACATTCTTTCCAGTTGAATATCTATTTTTTTTCTTTACAAAAAAAAGGTATATCTCATATAGTTCAAAAAAGTTTTAAAAACTTTTCCATCACAATTTTTTTTAAATTCTAATTTTCAAAAAACTCATCCTCTTATATTTCAATTAAAAAATAACTACGAAACACACATAGTATGAACATTGAACATGAACTAATTAAATGTTACTAATATAATAACTCAACTCAACTTTTAAACTTAACCTGAAAAATTAAATTCAACTTAAATTAATAATTAAAGATGATTATAATAAATTATTTATTTGGATCGAATTTAATTATCCCAATTCAAATTTAAGAGTTGTGTTGAATATTCGTATCAATAACATTTGCAATAGTTTGGTTTACAAATTATTTCTATACGAAGGTAATTAGATATTTAGTGAAAAATAATATTTCAGAACTAAAATGATATTTTAATATAATTAAAATGAACTTTTGTTTAGCTATTAAATCATTTTTATTATTATTTGATTGATGACATGGATTACCTAGACTTTAGGTATTCAATGAACAGAAATTAAACCGGGAGTTTGTTCCTCAATCTAAATACTTGGTTGATTCATAATTATTATATATTTGGATTATCAACTCTTCGGCTTCATGGCTGTAATTTAAGTTATTTAACCATAACTTTAAAAGTTATGCATCTAGGGATGACATCAGGCCTGGGCCGCTCAGCCTGGGCCGGACTCTTGCCTAGTGGAGTCTCAAACCACAAATGGCTTGAGCCCGAGCACAAGCTCAAATTTAATCTGAAATTAATTTTTATAAAAGAAAATAAAATGAAATCATTTTGTGTTATTAGGTTCAGGCCGAGCCATCCCTCCATGCATCCTATAATAGCTATACTAGTTAAGGATATAAATGAGTTGGATAGACCTAGTTTTTTTTTAGCATATTCAGGATTCAGGTTCAACTTTGAAAAGATTCTACAGTGTTTAAGCTCGATTAAAAGTGAAGGGCTCGAGCTCGAATAGCCTTCATAATTTAAAGCCAATAAAATTAGTTTAAGAGCTACATTTTCTCCACTTTTATGTTCTACAAAATTAAAAAAACATGGATAATGATGTCAAAAGGTCTTTTTTTATGACCAAAAAATAATCATTTGGTTAGGTACTATTCATCAGTTACAGTATTTGAGTTGGACTCATTATATGGTCAGCTATATAAAATATTGAATTGATTAGAATATACAGGAAATTCTGAATCTGCTTGCTAATGACAACGAAACGGCATGAGATTTTCTGTCCCATTTTGTCCAGTACCCTATGTCCCAATAACATTCTAACCATTTAAATTTCCTCTTTCCTAGTTATTATATAGTTAGGATGTTGTTGGGACAGAACGTGCCGGGCAAAATGGTACACCCCAGGAAAACCATGGTTGGATATCATCAGTTAAGAAAGGCTACTATAGCTCCGGCACCACAACTAGGCTTGTCCATATTGCGTCTTCCCAAGGATCATGAAGAAATTTCGGCTTCTGGTTTACGCGCGCCTGTGAACTGAGTTCTTATGTTTGCTTTAGGTATCTACTGTCTTGCACTTTTAGCTTATCCAGGCACCAGTCGTTGAGCGTTTCACACTTTCACTTCACTCCGCCCTTGTAATTTAAATAAATTTATTCTATTGGTAATAAGAATGATTTTTCAAGTGTACAATTACAAGTTGAGTGCCGGTATCATCCTAGCCTTTAACAGGGTGGTAAAAAAGGAAAACCCAGTTATCTACTGGAAGCCGTTGTTGTAATACGAGTGGTATCTTCCTGCTACAAGTATATTTATGGTGTAGTTGAGCTAACTTATGATCTGTACAGTAATTTACACATACTTCAAATCTGAACAACAAATGTGGCTGCTTTTCTTTGGTTTCACTGTTTAAAGGGCCTTCTGATCTAACCTCTCGTTCCAATTTAAGCATCGAATCAAGCTTCGAAACCAATCTCCTGTTTGGTCACACTTGTTGACGGTAGGCAGTGGGTGCTGGCTCATATGTATCCGGACAGAATCACCTCTTGAGAGTTGCTGCCTTCTCTTTCCATCAAAAGAAACCCAGGCGTTACTCCGAGTATCCTCAGGAATCTATTAAACATAAGGAGTCAACTGGCTGAACAATCAAACATGAAACAAGTAGATAATCAAGTTAAATACCTTTAGTTCAAGCCTTGCAGAGTCTGGAAGTATAACTGGCCTGAATGATAGGGAATGTGGACAGATTGGTGTAAACAGCATGCAAGGCACGTTGGGATGCACCTGCATTCCAGTTTATATGCGGTCATATGGCCTCTCACATTCGCTAGAACTGATTAGAACTAAAAATAATCATGGTAAATGTTCCCTTTTCAGTATTAATGTCGGCTTCTTTATCCATATCTCGGTGAAGAGAAGTGGCAACATTTCACAACAAAGACCTTGAGGAGAATTACGAAGTCTGACATTGTGCCAGTTATGATGATGACACAAGGCAGAAACCAAAAGAAATTCAGAAAACGATGAAACTATAAGTCAACCTATTAATCATCAGTTAAATTTCCAACCATCAACTTTAGAGCTGCAATTATACCATGGAACCTCCAGCTGCGGTGGAGTAAGCAGTACTTCCTGTAGGCGTGGCCACTATGACCCCATCACCCTGCACCTGGGAGACAATCTACTTGTCAAACAATGGTTTGGAAATATGAAATTGTTGATTAACCAATGCACATGCAGAAGTCGGCATAAAGAGCAATTCCTGTCCCAAATTCCAAATAGTTCTTTACCAGGGAGTTGGGAAGTCAAAACACTTTGAGCCTCGTGTCAAAACAAAAATTTGATAGATTAATATTGTATATTATAGTTTTTAATCGTACCTTGGTAATAAGTCGATCATGTTCATAACATTCAACCTTAGAAAGATATGGATTAGAACCCCGGTCAACAACCACTTCATTCAGGACATCAAAAACTTTACCAGGCACTGATTTACCATTGCGAAATATCTCACACCGAAGGCGCATTCTAAGAGTTATATATACACCATCCATCGTATTGTTCCCATGGATAACTTGTCTTAAGTCCTGCCTATAATCTTCAAACTGAATAGGAGGAAATAGCAGAAAATTCACAAGATGATCTTCACATGAAACTTATAAGCAAAAAGTATATGTTATCTCATAGCTTACATTGTGAGAAGTGAGAAATCCAAGAGATCCAAGATTGAAGGATACAACAGGTGGAACAGCACCTCTAAACAAATTTGACGCATGGAGAATAACCCCATCTCCACCCAAGCATGCCACAAAATCAACCCTCTCGTGAAGATCACTGCAACATAGCATCAACCAAATTACTTCAATTAACAGCAAGGTACTCAGGTACGTTTCAGGTATATATCAATTCCATGAGTTGTTGCATCACAATTTCCATTACCTAGTATCTTGACTATAAAAGGTTTGAACAAATCCAAACCCTGGGATTCTAGCAAATATGTCATGAACATCAGGTTCAACAAGAACGTTCATTTTCTCTTGGTGATATAAAAAGGAAGCAACCTGCAAATCAATATGCAGATATTGCAGTTAGACAATTGCATATATAACAAGATGACCAAGAGCCAATCAAAGTAGAAATGTCAGTTTTAAGGACCATGGAAATACTGTAGATGCAGACTAAAAGGAGTTGAATGTAAACCCTTAACATGAAATTTCATGAAAAAGAATCCTTCTAAAAATAAGAGCTGAAATCAAGGTTTGATTTTCTCTATGGAGAAAAAAGAATATAATTATTTCTCTGAAATGCAAGGATAAATTGACGGATATTGACCTATTTCCACAAATAACAACAAAAAAAAATTGTCACCAGTCACATTGCAGAAGATAAATACAAAACAACAGAATATTATAATTTTAACAGGGACTGTGTTCACAGTTTATGTAACCATTTTTCAACAGTTAATGCAAGAAATAATCTAATATATGACAGAAGAATGAATTATCAGAACCTAGACAACAACATGATATTGCCTTCTTTTCCATGCATAATTCTTGCTTGGCACCTGGTGAACTTACTGGTTTTAACATCACATTCCTTACTTTAACCTACCTTTGCTAAATGGAATGCCAGTGAAAAAGAGATTGGACTACTAACATGCACGCATAATCACTTGTTTCTTGTCTACTTAGTAGATTGGACCATCAAATTGTACCACCACTTCCCCTTTCATAATTAATTTGATTTTAGAAACAAAACTTTAAAAATTATCAAAAGTTATTTTTCTAACATACTTCTTTAGCTTCTTCCATCAGTTCTTGCCCCAGTTTCTTCAATAACAACGCAGTTTTTGGAGTGGATTTCCACATCAGCATCTGCTGCTGGGTACTTGGATGCGTAAAGGCCAAGGAAGATTCGGTAACTTTTTCTCTGCTACAAGAGAACCCATCTGTTCGCACTAGAAACATTTCTGCTTTCCTTCTTGACTGCACCCTTACAACACCAGTTGCAGAAGCACACATATCTCCCTGAATTGCGTCCAACTCATCATCGCTGGAGGTTGAGGAGGCTACACCATTGGTTCTACCATACTCATTAATGGATTGAGATTTAACTTTATTTCCTTTATCCTCAGTTTGCGTGGTAGAGACACGTGTTTCAGCTATAGAACCCCTCTTTGCTTCACCAACTGCTTTCAAATCTGAATCAATAGAAACAGAAGTGCTGTGAATTAAATGCTTGTCACCATTGGCGGTCAAATTTTGAGGCTTTGCAGATGGATTTCCGTTCCTAGATATTCCATTGGACGTGTTCACTTCTGCAGGCTCCGATGCAGGACCTACAGCAGTGGTATAGCCTGACTGCAACACCCTATTCATCTGTCTTGGAGCATATAAGTTTTCCAAGTGTTTCAAGTGATAACTAGAGTAAGTGGAAGGTGAAATTTTCTTTGTCTTAAAAAACTTGGACATCTCTGCTTTTGAAAAGACATTGCTAGGAGGGACTTGAGACGTCAAAGGGTCAATGTTGCTATAGTTATTTGCTGAAGATCCTGTCCCATTATCACCAACTGACATGTTTTTCTCGAGTAAACCAAGGCCATTATAGGCTCCATTACTGGTCTGACCTTCTTGGTTCTTAGATGGAGACAAAAGTCCACGAGGCACTCCATTCATACAATCAGGTTCATCTAAAGTGTCTTTTGGCAATTCATGCTCTTGCTCCATTGGGACCCGCTCATGCTTATTAGAAAGGGCCTGTAGGTCTCCCAGATGATCTTTCTCCTGAAGTATGCCATCAATTGGAGTTGTAAGCTGAGATGCGCTACGAATCATATACTGCTTCCATCTGGATATCATAGCAGTTGTTCTCCACATTCCTTCCTTACTATGAAGATAGATGGGTTTATTGCAGCTATCTGAAACTAAAGTTGCAAACTTCTCAACCTGATCCATTGAAGGAGCTGTCCTAGCTTCAACGGGAATTTTAATCAATTCAATTTTTCCAGAAAGTATAGCATTATCTACAGCTGCTTGATAGAGGGGATCTCTCACAATTTCAGCTCTGAGATCCACAATAGTCTTAAAACCTCTCTGCATTAACCAGTTCAAACCTTCTTCTGTTAACTGCCCACCACTCCAAAAAGCTATCTCCGAACTTTGAGAATCAATGTCCTCTCTGGAAGCAGACAAAGATACAGAATTCCAATTTGCAAGGAGTGTATGACAAGGGTAATCATCACGACGGGGAAAACCACAATCATAGCACACATTTTTCAGCCTCTGTAGTTTCCTCCATA
>JANTNU010000002.1:8000655-8013149 GCA_024752395.1 Erythroxylum havanense
TTGTGTAAGGATATGTTTGTAAAAAGGAACAAGGTTAGAGGGAGAAGAAGATTACGTATTCGACGATTAAGTAAAAAACAAGTTTCAGTCGGGTTTAGGTATTCTTTAAAATCGAAGAATATGTAATGCCGTAGAATGACTATTATGTGTTTACTTTAAACCAAACAAGGGTTCTATAATGGCGTTTCTTTAACCTCCAGAGACAGCTTTTTTCAATTTAGGGTTTCTTAAATATAATAATAATAATAACAGATGTAGAACGCGGGAAAGAGTATTATAAATTTTATATTATAATACAATGCACGCACATAAGGTTAGCAACCCCAAGATTAGAATGGACCGGACA
Source organism: Erythroxylum havanense (assembly GCA_024752395.1). NCBI lineage: Eukaryota > Viridiplantae > Streptophyta > Magnoliopsida > Malpighiales > Erythroxylaceae > Erythroxylum > Erythroxylum havanense. The sequence goes on from JANTNU010000002.1 coordinate 8,001,002, forward strand.
TGACCGGACCCAACCAGGCCTGCCCACGCCAACCTTAATTACGCCCACAAGGAAAATTAAGAGGAAAGCCTCTCACTCCCTCACCTGATCCAGTTACGAACAAGTAATAATAACAACAAAAGGCTGTACAGTAATACAATAGGTTAATGTTGCATTAGCATTACGCTGCTCTCTTATTTAAATTCCACAGATAAACCAACCATGCATGCGACCACATTTAATTACAAAAATAGCAGCATTCAATCAGCTAGTCAGAAGAAAAAAGAATGAACCCCTTCCTAAAATTAAGATGAAATAAAATCAAAACAGAGACCCCTGTGTTACATAAAATTACTATCGTGATTTAAACTTTCATCTACTTGAATTATACTAAGATTGTTGGAAGCTTGAAGGTGCAGGTGCAGGCTCAGGTGCAGGCGTAGTTGCAGCCAACTGAAGGTTTAACTTTTGGGTAACCCCTGAAGGCTGCTTCGTTGGGGCTTTTTGTCTTTCTTCAGTGGATTGAGGTTGCACCCTCTCCAAAAGACTTTCATCTAATTCCTGTTCTGGCTTCCTCTTAAACTTTTTCTTCGTCAAAGCACCATTGCCTACCATCTTCCCCTCATCCATGGAATTATTATTTAAACTTCCTTTTGGTTTCTCCAGTCTAGGTTTTTCCGTGTTAGGAGCATTCGCTGATGAACTCGGCAACCAAACAGCTGACGAATTTGAATTTGTAGAAGGTTTGCTAGCTAAAGCCAAAATGGGACCTCCCGTATCAGTAGTCAACCTCTCTTTTGCATATTGTGGCTGTACAAGTGAACCTGTATCACCTCGAACAGCATCCTCTGTTTTAGGCACCGTCATCTTTTTCCTGTTGATTTTATCTTGATCCTATAATCATATATCAAAACAGAATAGAGAAGCACGTTAAGTCCCTGTAATGCAAGATCCCTGAAGAAAGTAGGAGATGCATGGCCACTAAGGTGGTGATGAGAACAAAAGACCCAAAATGAGAAATTTGCCAAAATAAGAAATTTGTACACACATATTTACCTTATGTCTGCTATAAATGGCCCTGCGCCTCTCTTTCGCCCTACAAATTGCACGTTTGATCCCATGATTGTCCATGAAACCACTTGGCCACAATTCTGCAAGCTGAATCATGGATGTAATTCAAGTTACAAAAGCATATTAAGCAAGTTGGAAATAAAACAACCAATTTAACACAAGGTATCAAGACCAAACCTAGAATCCAAAATATTTATTCAAATGGAATCAGGGTAGTTGAAAGGGAGGTAAAAGAAAAGAAAAACAAATGGCTAGACCATATGTTAAAGCTAGCAAACAATACATCCATTATTTACAGAAATTTCCTAGCAGCAAGATAGCCATTTAATTCAATTAAACAAGAAGCAATAAGTATATGGTTATAAAGAACAACCTCGACATACAACTTCCTGACTTGTGGACCTGCATCTTCATCCAGTCCCTAGAATCACAAAAGGCAGGAACAAATAACGCCATCATATAGGGGCAAAAATGAACAAGAGAAAAAAAAAAAACCTCAGAAAGGGCATTTCAAGTTGTACATCAACAAAGAGGTCATATAGATCACAGATCTTGTCCTCCAACACTGCATCCATGCTAAACTTCTTTTTGAGAGCTCTTTTTTCTTCAGCACCATTTCCCTGAGAGCCAACAGATGCTCTAGCTTGCTGCTCAAATGCCTGAGATATGCAATACTGAATTTAGCATTTGCGCTGTGAAAATGTAGACTTCCACAGTCGATCTGATATATTGCACCAACCCAGAACACCTATACTTCAATTTTTCTACTGAGATGTATCAAATATGTGATCATGGACTCATATTCTATGTTTTGAAAAGAAATGAATTCATTTATGTGCTATTGTAGAAAATAACCAATCTGGAGTGCTATAAATCATCACGTAACAAAAATACATAGGACTCACAGACTGAGATTGAGAGAAAAACAGCTTTCAACCTTGTACGCACCTAATAGAAAAGAGGGGAGAACTAGCAATGAAAGAGGTGGGACAGTGATTTAACCTAACCAATTGACTGGGACAAGACTTTGTAATAAAAAATCCCAAGGCAAAAGGAAGGCCCTACCAATCAATGACTTCAAATCCACTCCACAAGGAGAAAAAGAGTGGTACTAAAGGTGTCAATCAAAAACAGAAATAGAATTCCAGAAGCAAACCTTGGACTCCAAAGTGGGGACACGAGTCTTAACTATCTCAGCAACTTCCTTCTTAATCTGTCGAAACCTATCATCTTTTTCCTGCTTTGCCGACAATCCCATGCTAATCATGACTTTCAGGTTTCTCTGCCACAACAGTAGATTATGTCATGTTAATGTTAAGAACTTTAAAAAAGCAGCCATGTGAGCATCTTCCACTTACATCCACTTGCAATTAAGTATAAAAATTATGGAAATGGAAAAAAAAAACTAATAACCGTAATTCATAGTAATTTAACAATTAATGGCATAAGCATAGCTTAATTTTGCAAACTTAAACATAGACTGAATCAGTATTACTTGTCCTAGAAAGAAAAGGCTCAAAGTTCGAAGAAAAGAAAGAAACAAAGCATTTTCTACGTTTTGTTAAGACCATAAAAATTCTCAAGAGTAACAAAAGGGCACAGTGGACCAACACTATCACTTCAAAATGTTCACGAAGGAAGTGGCCTAGTTGAATAGTCAAAACACAGATCTGTAAGCCTTATCGATTATAGTTATATAAAAAAATCACCCAGCTATCAAACTGTTTACCACACAAACCGTTATTGATTATATACCTGATATGTTCAAACTTATTATAGAATGACCAAATTCATGGGACTTATTACAAGAAGATCCCATTGGAAATGGTTCAAAATTGTAAGCCTAATGTGTTATCCAAAAGACTCAAAAGAATGGCCAATGTTAAAAATTTTGTGTCAGAAGAAAATGAAGCATCATCACATAATAATTGACATGAAATTAACTAGGGAAAGCAAAAGCAACGGCATCCAAGTCCCATATCTCCACTGTCAATGAAAAATGATACCTTCAGCGTTCTAAGCTGTATTAAGTGACCAAGGCTGTTCATAAGGCGATTGATTAACTCCTTTGATATTTTCCCTTGGCTTGCCTGCTGAACCGTTAGAAAACAAAACTCTTACATTTTGCATACACATTTCAGGTACAGCTACACCAAATATATAAATGTAACAAACCGCTAGTCTCGCAACTTTAGCAAGCTTCAGCTTTACTTCTCTGGGCAATCTCCTCTTAATTGCCTGAGAGGAAGTATCAGCTTCTTGGTTTTCCATTCCATGTATCCTTGCTGCCATGTTTGTTAAAAGAACAAAAATTTCAACGTGCATGGAACTTTTCCACGTTCAAATTAGGAGGAATGAAGGTGAAAGAATTTCTAGCTTACACTCAGCAACCATCTTCTCTAACTCCCTAATAGACTTTTCAAGCATTGAACTCTTGGGCTTAACAAAAGAACCATCTCGTTTGTGGATGTGAGAATTCTTCTGCAAAACATTGCTTCCAGAATCAACATTACAATGATAGAGGAATAAGACCAGAAACAAAAGCTACTATTTGCATAATAGGAAACTTATAACCAAATGTATCAAAATCAACTGTGCAATTGGCAGCATATTATGTATAATAGTGTATTTCAGATGCATAACTAAAGCAGGGGATAAACACTCATTTCAGTAAATGTTTGACATAACATGAGGATAATTCCACATGAACTTGACGCGATTTATATCCAAAATCAGGCTTCTAAAAGTTTCATATCTGCTGTAGCACTACTCAAAGTGATTTCTGAATCAAAAATTTAGAACTCCTGGTGCCTGGACATTCTGTATGTGTGGTTCACAAAGAAAAGTTTTGCTTCTCATACAGGCAGACTAGGGTCTTCTTTTACCCCATTAGAAACAGTGTGTCCAATGAAATGAGCCAAAGATCGAAACCTAGTATCGTATTCCTCCTCCACAGTAGCAACAGATCTTTTAAAATGTTAATCACACAAATAAATCTGAAAAGTGACTATTGTGTTGAAAAATATGTTCTTAAATGGCCTATACGTAAGCAAAGTAATGCTTACAGTGGTCTGCATGGAAATCCTGCTGTCAGGAAGATTAAGGTCAGGCAATTCTCGGATGCCATTTTTCTCTTTTGAACGTATCGACGGTTCAAGTTCATCAAAATTTACAGGTCTTGCAGATGATGACATTAATTGCTCATGATCAATTTTCTCAAGACATGAATGATACGAAGAATCAGGAAATTCACTTGCATCTTTTGACTTGTCAGTGTGGTTCTTTACTTGGAGGCCTCCTGCTTTTGACTTTTCAATTTCCTTTACTTCTGCCAGTGATATAGAACCATCACCATTTGAAGCTTTCATAATTGAAGATGGACTCATTTTAGCATCAACAGATTTCTTTTTAGAAGAAATTCCAGGTGCACTTGATGGACCCTGATATTTCATATCCTCATGATGTTCACTGTTGACAACCACATTTTGAGATAGAATAGTTGCACTCTTTCCAGGGGTTGATGCTGGCTTACCAGCTGCAATCTTGCCCAGCTTGGCCTGCTTATTCGATAACATTTGACCGTCATCATTCTCGCCAGCAGCCTTTACCATATCTTTCCTTCGCCTCTTCTTTGGTTGGTGAGTAGGAACAACATTAGGTTCACTTCTAGCAAAAAAGAAAAAAAGAAGATTAGACAGGAAACAAAAACTATAAAAAAAATGCAACCGCCTAAAATAATGAGTTCTTGCTGAAATTAAATCAGAAGTATGGCTTCATTCACTAAGGAAGCAAAATAAACACCATGATACAAATTGGATATTAAACTCTAACGATAACAAATATATACAAGTCCAGCAGTGAAAAAAAAAAGTATAAGTTACATGAACAACATTTACATACACTAAATACAAAGATGACATGTTGTTGATTACTATCTTGAAGTCCCACAAATGAAAATAGAAATAGAACATCACTTGCCCTTACACATCAAACATCTAACTTCAAGAATATTGTTAAATATAAAAAATAGCAACATGGAAACTTAATCTGCTCAGCTTAATTATTACTAAATCTAGTTTTGTACCGAATTAGGCAGTCAATGAGGTCTCATATGAGATAGTCAGGGTTTTGTTCACTAACGGAAAATTTTAGATGGTTGACACAATTCCATCAATACTATGTTGAAATCCACAGCTTGTAAATTTGTGAACCAATGGATAACAAAATCAAGAAGATGCAGTTGTACATTCTATGCACAAAGATTCTTTGTTCTTTGTTCATATGGAAAACACAGATCTCTAATGCTATTGTATGTCTGTGGCAGCAAATACACCAACTTTCAGTTATAATGTTTACGATGAAAAGTGACTGCAGCGAAGTTTTTTCTCAAGCATTTGAATGTCACTCTATCTCAATAGAGTATATAGAGAGCATGACTGAAAAACTAAAACCATAGAAAGACGACGTCATTCTATTGGTACAAGTCCAAGGGCTAACCAATGACCATCCAGTGACAATGTGATAAAGCATGTTATGAATCTGTGATCAACAGAAAAGGGTGAAAGAAAACTCACATGCGTTCAAGCTTTCCCCGATTAACGAAGAACCCATCATGTTTTATTGCTGAATTATCAACTTCAAAATATTCATCCTGCAGAAAACATTAATTTGATGAACAAAATAAAACCACTTCAACATCCAAATTCACTATTTCAATTTACATGAAAGGATTTCCATCGAACAAGCAACTCCAAAAGAAGAAACAAACAAATAAGATTACCAACCAGCTCGGCATCATCGATGAAAGAGTCTTCTGTATCATACTGGTCATCATCTGGAATATCCTTTAGATCTTCCTCGTCACTACTATCCTTAGCCTAGAAATAGAACACGTTAAGCTATCATATTTCTCATATTCATGTCCAACTTATACATGAATGCATAATGCACATCGAGACAAAAAGGATACAATGTCAAGCAAAACAATAAACATACCCCATAAAGTCGTTCAATCTTCTCAATCACAGCACTGAAACGATTTGGAGGAGGTGCATCCTTAGCTTCTTTTTCAGCCAACTGTCCCTGAAGAATGTCAAGCACAATTAATCATTCTATACTGGACAAAACTAAACTGGATCAATATAAATTTTTCCCAGCTTCCGGAAAAATCCCCTCAAGTTCCTACATTTAATAAGCAGTAAAAGAAACAACTTGCTAATTCATAAGTGCCGTCCAATTCAACGTCAAACAACAGCAGTAACATCTTTCAGGAACAATTCAACTAACAAATTTCTCGACGAAATCATAACTCATTCCACAATTAAGTCAAACAAAGGCACATGCTCTGGCTAAGACAAATATGCATAGTGTCAGATTAGAGAGGCTTACAGGGGCGATGCGAGACTCAAGGTTGGGGTGGGCGTTGACGGGAGGTGGGTCCGGGGCGTGTACGGATCCACTACTGACCTTATTAGCATCTTTGATGAGCTTCTTCCAAGACACAAACGTCGTCTCTCCGGGTCGAAGCTCCACGGTGAATATTTGCCGGTCACCTACTTTCACGTACGACGGCATTAACCTAGTAGACGATGATGGCTCTCCTCCGGTGCCGCTTCCGTCACCGGCACTGCTTTCGTCCATTGAAAAGGTTCACAATTCCAGGTCACACTAATCGAGAATTCGACAATCAGAGAGTCAGAGAACGAAAACCCTAATGGAGAAGAGGGCGAGATGATAGGTTGGTGTATTGAGGCATCCTTCGGATAGAAGCGGGCGAGGCGTAGAGATGGGCGGGAGGCCGAAACAGTTTTGATGGGTTTAATTGGATAATTAAAACGTGAAACTTCTCTCTGTTTCAATTTTCCTGCGTTTTCTTTTCCCGAGAAAAAAATTTGAGCAAGGGCAAAGGGTAAAAAGAGGCGGGTCTTAGTAGACCCGATCCGTTTTCTGATTGGCCCGACTTAATGACTCCGGTCTTGGGCTTACTTGATATTTTCTAACTGGCACGTGTTTTCAAATACTTGAAATGTGGATGCTATATCATTTTTTAAACCAATTTCAGAACGGAGGTCGATAAAAGATAATTTAAATTTTAGATTTATTATTTTGAATTGCAGACGTACGTTAAATTTAAATAATAATATCAGTATCTGCTTTGTCAAAAGCAAACTAGTGACATTGTTTACTCTTTTAAGTTGCAAATCTCATTTATATGCTAGTTTTCGCATTTGGGATTAGACTCTTGAATCCGTACAAACCTATAAATAAAATTTATCTTTCATAAAAAAATCTTACTTAGAAAATGGAGAGTGCAATATAGATTTGACCTTTTATCATTCAAACAATATTAATTAAATTATTAAGTAAATTTGTATGAGCACCTTATTTAAATAATTAAATACTTCAATTATTTTTTTCTGTTTACTTCTATTTTTACTGTAATTTTAGTTTTAGTTTATATTGTATTTCAATAAAAATAAAAATATTCAATCTTTAATATTAATTTAGTTATATTTTATTAATGGTAATAAATAAATACTAAATAGATATTATATAAATTAATTAAATAATCTACTTTTAAATTTGATATATTATATTTATTACTAATTTTTATTATATTTTATTTAAATAAATAACTAAATAAATAAATTTTTATTTATAAATTAATATCACATATTAATACATATTTAAATTATTAATGAATTTATGTATTATATAAAGATATTTAAAATTTTTAATATATTTATTAAATAGTTATCAAATATTAATTTTTATATTTTAAAATTTAAACTAGTAATAAATATTAAATTAATGATTAATATTAAATAAATAATATGTATTTAATGACCAAAGGAACAAAATTAAAAAATAATGAAACAGATTATAAAATTGGAAGAAATCAAAATAAAAATAAAACCGAAGTAAAAACTTAAAACAAATATATTTTTATTGAATATTAAATACTCTCCTTAGGCTATGTTTGGTTGAAGTTTATTAATGAAATGAAATATTATTATTTGAAAAGAGGATATAATGGAATGGAATGGAATTGGATGGAAGAGAATTTCATATTACATTCTCATTTAATCATAAACAGTGAAAATGATAAACCTCCGATTTGGGAGGTTTATGATGAAATGTAAAATAATAAACAACTTTGTAATTTATTGCATTATAAACACTTTTTCAAATAATATTTCACTATATTACATTATGAATTGAACTTTTTCATCTCTCTCAAACATAGTTTTCTAATATTACGTACATATATATTTCATTTCATTATAAATCATTACATTCCATTAAAAATCTTACGTCCAACCAAATATAGCTTTAGCGATGCTATAGGTGAGTATAGGATGTTGGTTGAGTTCAAACCATAAAATTAATGAATTGAAGAGGTAAAAAGGAGAATAAATTGATTGAGCTTTATTTTTAAATTATATTTAAATTTAAAATTTGTTTCAATTTTATTATTTATAGACTAATTAAAAATATAAAAATATCAATCAAATATTATAAATTTACAATGATTGTAATTATAACCTACAAAATTAAACTTTATTAATTTGTGTATAGTTGTGCTTATCCACATCAACATGCGCATAAAAAATAAATTGCCAAATTTTAATTAATACAAGGATAATTGTAAAATTTTAAAGTTTTAAATTATTAAATATTTTTATTTATTAAAATTTTACCAATTATTTGAACGTAAATAAGCTCAACTTATGGTTTGCATTAACAAAATTAACTATAAGAGTTGAGTTGACCGTAAATTATATTTATACAATTTAAAATGTTTATATTTAATTAAAAATATTATAAATTAAGTAAACTTATAAACTTAAAATATAATGTATCATATTGAAAATATTTTTTAGACATAAATTTTCTCTTCCATTAATTCCACAATCACTTTTAATTTTTTTTTATTTGTGAATACTTAAACAATTTGAGTGAAGGTTAGTAAGTGAATGTTTTGCATCATCTTTTAATGCGATGAGGATCGGCTGCATATCCCGCAATATCCTTACTATATCAAGGGCGTATATTCTCCTCATATTTCTCATTGATCTGTAATTAATATGCATATCTGTAATTATTGTAGATTGCTAAGAATAAGCAAGGATAAATGAATTTGTTAGGAAATGTGTTGTGTATATATATATCTCATAACGTTATGAATAAAATCATAATTGCCCACACATTTTTAGCATGGTATCAGAGCCGCTCTAGGCTCCGATAAATATTGCGTATTGGCAGACCTCCGCTGTTGAAATGGCAAAAGCAGGTGAGATTTCTAAGAAAGAGGAAAATGTCAAAACCTAAAGGGCTGGCACCAAAAAGGGTCCATCACCTTATGATTTGAGCGCAAGCGATAACCCTGGGAATGTAATAACGCAAGCGCAATTGCGTTGGGAGAATTATGAAGAATGGGCACGAGTGGTGAAGATCTCACTGCGTGCTTGACGGAAGTGGGGATTTCTCGATGGAACCTATCAGAAGTCGCTAGAGGATGCGCCAGAATTGGAAGATTGGTGGACGAATCAATCGATGCTTGTCTCTTGGATATTGAACACCGTTGAGCCAAGCTTGCGCTCCACCATCACATATGTGGAGAACGCAAAGGACATTTGGGAGGACATGAAGGAGCGGTTTTCTGTGGTCAATGGACCAAGAATACAACAACTAAAAGTTGAATTGGCTGAGTGCAAGCAACAAGGGACATCCATGGTGACATACTATGAAAAGTTAAAAACACTTCAGGATGAGTTGGCAAATAACGAACAAATTCCAAGGTGCATGTGTGGGGGATGCAAATGCGACATTGGATCACGATTAGAAAAGAGAAGGAAAGAGGAGAGAGTACATCAATTCCTAAAGGGTTTGGATGATATCGAATATGGGACGGTGCGATCTAATATTCTGGCAACAGACCCATTATCTTCCCTCAATAGAGTATATGTGATGAAACCGGGCCCATCCTCTATAGATGACGAAGCTACAACAGGAGATACTACTGATCCACCAGCTTTACCAATTGCTATGAGAAGGTCACAACGAGTAAAGAAGAATCCTGTGGTCTTAAAAGACTACGTGGTGGGCTAGCTGATTTAGATTTAATTACCAGGAGTCAGTGCTGTTATAAATAGGAATAGGGCATACTGAGATGGACACGTTTTGACATATTGTTGGTTATAACTTTCTCTCTCTTGTCATCTGAGTACCCTGTACCAGAACTCTTCCTCGAACCTTCTATTTCTGTTCAATTGTTCTGTATTTCTTTTTGGGGTTGTACTGTCACTGGAAGTTTCAGATCTGTTATTCAACGTATCATTTCCTTGGTTAATAGATCTCTGTTATTACAATTTTTGGTTCTTTCATTGCTCTTACTCTCCTCTCATGGCCGACGGCACTCGTTTCGCTAAGCTCGATACTGCGGTTTCGACTCTTCAGGCAGATTTGGGCTCCCTTCAATCCACCGTTTCTGGTCAGCAAAGCACGTTGACTGATCTGAAACAACACATGGAGAACATCACCACCCAGTTGGTTCATTTGGGCCATCTTATTAAGGGCAAGGCAGAACAACCATCGCCCGATAAACCACCCTGGCCTGCTTCTGACGGTAGCGGTCGCTTTTCTTCTGGGGGTCGACGTGCCCACCGCTCTAACTTTGATTCTGACGCTGAGGACTTCCCTTTTCGTCCCCAGCCTGCTCGTGTCGAACTCTCCCGTTTTGACGATACCGATCCGGAATCTTGGCTTTTTAACGCCGAAGAGTTTTTTGGGTTTTACAGGACCGAAGACACCGTCCGTATTACTATGGCGACTTTTCATTTTGACGGCAAAGCTCGACGTTGGTACCAATGGACGAAAACCAATCGTCAGTTGTCTTGCTGGGCTCATTTTACTCGTGCTTTGGTGGAGCGTTTTAGTTTGACTGATCTGGAGCCACCACAGGGGTTATTATCCAAGTTGCAGCAAACTTCCTCTGTTGAGGAATATCAATCTCGTTTTGAATCTTTGGCTAATCAGACCACGGAGCTTCCACCGGCGTTCTTTGTCGACTGTTTCATCTCTGGATTGAGGCCCGATATTAAACACGAGGTTTTGTCCTTTCGACCCACCTCCCTTAACCACGCCATTAGTTTAGCCCTTTTGCAAGAGACTAAATTGGCTGAATCCAGGAAATTGTTATTGAAAGGGCTCGGCTCAGACCGCAGACCATTACTGCCCACCACGTACAAAACCCATTCCACCACCCCGCCTCCAACACAGCCTCTCCCTACCCGCCGCCTTACCCAAATGGAAGCTCAGAAACGCCGGGAGCAGAGGCTCTGTTTCTATTGTGATGACAAATTTACTCGCGGCCATCGCTGTAACCGCCCACAGATGTTTATGCTTGATGATGATTTTTCTCTTGGGGACGACGACTCACCACCTTCTCAGCCTTCTGACTCAACCCATAAGCCTGGTCCCCCTCAGCATGACCCACCTTCCCTTTCTGATCAACCCCCCAACGGTCAATGATTCCACCGTCATCTCATTTAATGCTCTCTCGGGTTGCCCTTCGCCAGCTACACTCCGTTTTGTGGGTCGTATTTTGCGTCAAATGGTGCAAGTTTTACTTGACGGCGGCAGCACCCATAACTTCATCCAGAGTCGGGTTGCTCGATACTTGGGGCTTGCAATTGATACTTCCATTTCTTTTCCAATTTTGGTTGGCAACGGAGACAGCCTATATTGTGAAGGATTGATTCGACAAGTACCCATCTCAATTCAGGGTACTACGGTTACCACTGATTTCTTTGTGCTTCCATTGTCGGGTTCTGATGTCGGGCTTGGAGTGGCATGGTTGGCTACCTTGGGTCCCGTCATTACCAATTATGCCTCTTCCTCTTTTTGTTTTGAGCACGACAGTACCAAAGTTTGTTGGCAAGGTGTTATCCCTGATAGCCCTCAACCTATTCATTTCCACTCTTTACGGTGTTGTCTGGATGTGGGCAGTGTGGCTGCATTTTTTTAGCTTGCAAATTACCTTCCACTCTAATGGACCGACCCCTGCTGCTGCATCTTATTTGGCTCCACTTTTGCG
>JANTNU010000002.1:8090377-8101210 GCA_024752395.1 Erythroxylum havanense
TGTTAAAAGTCAAAATCACAAACAAACAAACGCATACCCCATAAGAAGATACCAGAAAGACTGTAGCAGGCGATCACAAAGATCAAATCGCCGATCACTACTCACGAACCCGAAGGCGGGAAATGGACCCTCGCCCTTCTTACCTTCACCAACATGCCCGGTACTACCAGCCCCGCCCCCCGCCTCCTCCGCCGCCGCATCACCCTTTTCCGGAAAGCCCTAACTTCTTTGTCCCCCAACACCGCCCTAACCCTATCCCAAGCCCTACTCTCCTCCCCCAACCATCTCCTCCCCCTCATCCGTTTGGCCACCATCATCACCGGCCTCCCCATTTAAGGTACAATTCTGACGCCGTCAATCTTGATTATCGCCTCCGACCTCGCCCCGACTTCAGTAACCCTCCCCGATCGCCCGGGATTTTGCATCCCCAATCCTTCACTGATGAATTTCCTCGTCGAGTTCCGGAGTTGGTTCGGCATAACCGCTCGAATTGCCGTGAAATGTCGCCTAGGGTTTCCGCCGATGGTTGGACATACCCTCCCGTCGATCTTGAGCCTCAATCTTATCGCCTTCAATTGGACCACCAGCCTTTGTCTCCGATGGGGAAGATTAGGCGTGAAATGAATGGGAATTCTAGGATCACAGAGGAGCGTAGTTTTCGTGTGGAGGATTGTCATCGTCGTGGTCAATTTGGATGGAGTGCTGATAGACCTTCTAGGGATTTCCGGACATCAAATGATTTTGATCACGGTTCTACTTCTAGGGATTTCGGTTCGAGTTCGGGGACTTATGAGAATAGACACGGCCTACCCTATCATCATGATGAGGTGATTGAAAATCAGAGAAGGTTACATGATATAGAGGCGATGCGAGATGCACGTGAGTTTTTGATTAACAAAATTGATGATTGTAATGCGAATCGTGGGAGACGTGAGCATTATAGGAACGAAGAGTTGGAAATGCTTAGCAGTAAAGGAAGTAGAGAGGGTAGTCATGACTTTAATCGGACACCAAGGAAGCAATTGCCAAAGAAGAGTGCTTTGCTTAGGATCCAGAAACCTAATCATAGGAATAGAGAGGGCGAGAGAGTGCACTATTCGGGTTATATTGATGATACCAAGTCTAACTCTTTTCGGGGGAAAGATCAAAATCTCCATTTGAATCAAATGATGGTAGAGGAAGTGAGAGAAGGAAGCCCTGTCCAACTTGATGTATCTTTCAAGTCCAATTCCCTTGTAGCCAAGGCCATAGTGACTCCTCCTAATTCTGGGCGCATTCCTTCTACAAATTTGACACATAGGAAGAGTAAAATGAGGGAAGTACTGGCACTAACTAAGGATTTTTCAAGTTCATCATTTGCAAATTCCAATGATAGTGGTGAAAAGCTGGATAGTTTAACAGGTGTTCCAAATGATGTACCCAGTTCTGACAAGGTCTTAAAACAATCCAAAGAAAAAATCACATCTTGTCGTAGAAAATGTAATGGTAAGATTTCTCATTCTGGTTCTGGTGTGGCCAATGCTTTTCTTGCAAAAGGTAGAGTTGTGGGATCTTCAGAGGGTCCTGTTTCAGACAAAGGTGGAAATAATACTTCTGGTGCACTGCCATCGTTAATTGTTGCAGGGAAGAGAAAGACAGTGAAGAGAGTTATGAAGAAAGTTGCAAACCCTAGTTTGAGTTCCTCAAATTTACAGCCAGCAAAAAGATCTAGGGAATCTGTGAAAGAAGCAAGTTTGGCCAAGGGTCTACCTGATCCTTTGGACCCTGAAGATGGTACCGTAAAAGATGGTACTGTTACGGTTTCAATTGATGCTAAAGCTTCGCAGCATTGTTCAAATGGAGTTGCTGCGAAATGCAGAGATTTAAAAGAGGAGGCATTTGTTGAACATACGGTTTCAGGAAAAGTCGTCCCTGAATCAAGTAGGTTAGGTGAACTCAAATGCAAGAGAAAGAAGGTTGAATCAACTCCTTTACCGCATTCTGCAAGTGGTGAAGAAACCAAATTATTGGAGAATTTAGGAAGTATTAATTCTAGTGCAGACTTGCATATGAAAAGGGATACTTTCTTGCATGAGGACAATCCTGCTAAGGAAGCCCCAGAGGTTTTGCTTTCTATAGAAGAAAATGCTACCTCTGGTTTAGTAAATTCTGAGGAAACTAAATCATGTAATACCACTGTGGGTCTTGGCAGTGAATTATTTGAATCCAAAGAGAAGACTGTTTGTGATATTGAGGGTAAGAGTGATGTTCATAAACAGACTTGTACAGGTTTGACTAGTTCATTGGTTGAGAATGATATCGTGGACCGGTGTGTAAACATGAGTGTTCCCATAGGTAGGGGTGAAATTTCCAATCCATCAAGGCCAGATACAGCTGAAATTCAACATGATACCTCATTTGCAGAATGCTTTGAAGAGAAAGTAGATTCTGTTGTTGGTTGTAACACTAGCTGTACTAATTCAAATAATCATAAGTTTTCCAGGAATGAGAATGTGGATACTATTAGCGAGAAGCAATTTCCATCTGAATCTTTATCGGTTAAGAGTATGACAGTTGGAGCTATGATTTCTTTATGTGGGAATGAGGAAGATATATCAGATGTTCAGAAGAATAGTCAAAAGTTAGAGCTTTCTAGGTCAGAGGTAAGTGACGGACATGCAGGTCCTCAAAATATAGTTAGTTCTGTGAATTCAGTGGATACCACCTTGAGGTTATCTTGTAAAGATTCTATTCCAATTGAGCGTATAATTTCTGGTGATACGTGTGTGGATGTTGGTTTTCACCATAGTAAAGAAAATGGTGTTGATGGTATGCATCAGATCAGTATCTCAGAGTCTGGGATTTCAATTAGCAGCAGTGCCAACATTGGTTCAGATGAGCCTTCAGCAAGGATTAAAAAGAAAAGAAAAATCTCTCCATCACAATTGGAATTCACCAGTCCAATAGCATCCGATGTTAATAGACAAACATCAATTGCACCTTTGCCCACTTCATGTTTTAAAGTGCCCTTTAGTTCTGTTGGTGCTCAAGAACAGCCAGAAGAGGAGAATACAGCATCTTGCATGGATTCTACTTCTATTATGTATCTAACTGAAAATTTGCCTGATAATACTTCAAGTGGGAAATATTTGGATGCTTTAGCTTTAGTTACAAATCCCTTCAGAGGGGTTCCTTCTTATCCACTTGTTGAGTTGACTGATCCAAACGTGCCATCTTCCCTTCCATCAGATTTGAAAGGTGAACAGATTACAAATGCAAGTCCAATTATGTCTTACTGTAGCCATCAAAGTGATTTTATGGATATAGAAAGTATTAATAGAGAAAATATGGACACTAATGCAGCAGAAGAACAAGCTTTGGTTGAAAATGGAGCTACTCATTGCAAAATTTCTGTAGAGCTTCCTACTCGAGAACTAGATGAAAGATTGCCCAGTACAGGTTCCACTGATGCAGAGAACGAAAGTTATGTTGGGGAGAAAACTGATTTGTATTTTACATTGAACAACTTACCCAAGACACTGTCCAATGTGGCTTCCCTTGAAAACTTGTCTGATGTCCCAAGCACCTTAATTGACCAGAAGCCAAGTGAAAGGATTACTGATGGTGATATACTTCCTATTGAGGAGCTTGAAATTGAAGGTGGCATTAAATTAGCTAAGCCTGGTTCATGTTCACAGAATGCCAATCTGTCTTTAGGCTCAGATCCTATGGTGGAAAGTGGTTTCTCACTTTTCAAGAAAAGAGGTCCTTTGCAATCACATACTTTCAATAGTTCTTCTGCACAATATACCTCAAGCGGAGAATTATATGGGATGAAAAATCAGCTTAGTCATGCAGCTTCGAGAGTTTATCCAGGTCGCTCGACTTTTTATACAAGTGGTTCAAAAGTTGTGTCCTCTTCAACACAAAGCAGAAAACCTAGAACATGGCGACGAATTGATACAAATGCTGCTTCTGCATCATCTGGAAACAAGTCATTCTTGAACAATGTTTCTTCACTGAGCCACCTACCTACTAGAATTTCTAAGTCTCCAACCACCTCTTACATTCGCAAGGGCAATAGTCTTGTTAGAAAACCTAATTCAGTTGCTTCTCAATCAAAAAATTTTCATGGTTCAAATTCTGTGCAAAAGCTATCCTCTTTGGGTACAAATGAAGTGAAGAAAAATTTTGGATCTGACATTAGAACAGATCCAATTACTGGGAAAACAGGGGGAGCAAATGCTCTGTTTGAGAGGCCGAAAACTCCTCCATTACCCAATATCTCAAAAATTCCCAGTCGCACTACCAATTGTGTGGGAGATATTGTTTCTTCCCTATTACCAGAGCCTCTTCACAATGTTTCCCCTCAAACTACATCAGAGCCTATAAAATCTGCTAAGACTAATGATGCCTCTAAGTCTTCTGAGGTTGTTTTGAACTATCCAGAAACCGGAATTGAAATTGTCCAAGTTGACAATCTGGAGTCAAAGAGTGAGCTAGTTGATGGGATTACAACGTCTTCAAATGTCAACAACACAAGACTTGTGGAGCGAAAATTGAATCATTTAGTCACAACTTCAAGTGCCTGTGTCCCACCTATGCACAGTGCCTATGATAACACCACGTTAACTTCCGATGGTTATTACAAGAGAAGGGAAAATCAGCTAGTTCGGACTTCGGCTGAAAATCATGTCATTCAGAAGATCAATATGGCTGACAATCCCAATGCTGATGGACAAAGTGGTTCAAGCAGAAGTTTCAGCAGGAGAACATCACGAAAGGGTATGCTTGATGATTTTCAAGATAAGTAACACATGGCATATAATTTGTATGTTTGGCATGCTTTTGTTGCTTATTCACCTTTTCCTTCTTAAATCCTCTTTTTCCTGTGCTTGCAAGCCTAGTTGCCACTATAAAGTTTTACAAATTTATACTCTGAATAGATTACGGGTGTGCTTACTGAAGAATGGTTATTAGGAGCAACCCTTTTATTGTTGTTGTGTTAAATCAGTTTACTTAAAACAAAATTCTATGCTCCCTTTCTGATTCATTTTTTCCCTGAAGTCTAAATGTGGATATAAATGGAGATTCTTCTTGTAGGATGTTTATTTAATTCGAGCAAGTTTGGTGTTTTTTTAATGGATTTGTAGCGAAGTCAATGTTCATGTAAATGCACTCTTCAAGTTGTTTGTCTCTTCTTTATCTTTGCTTTATCTGACATAAGTTTGTCTTTATGAAAAGAGAAAAGTACCCTGAAGATCTCTATTCTGCTTCTTGTATACTATCCAACTAGAAAGCTTGATGCATCCTAATTAATCAATCTATAGTGACATCATGATATTCAGGTCCTTTTACTAAATATACTCTTGATGAATGAGAATGAAGTAAGCATAAACATCCTTTTTGAATAATCTAATTTCATATTATGATACTATTACTGGAGAAACTAAGACTACTTTGCTGTCCTTTTGCAGTTGGGCTGAAGAGTCGTAAACACTCAAAATTCTCCTTGGTTTGGACATTGCATGGTGCAGAAACATCAAAAAGTGAGGGAAATTTGTTGTATCGGCAGAAACCATTGTTTCCTTGGAAAAGAACAACACGCTGGAAAAGTTTCGTGCCAAGTTCAGCTTTGGGTTCCACTTATGGTCCCTTGTGTTCAATGGGGTATCTATATTGCTTATACACTGTGCTTCATTTTTCTGCAGCTTCTTTTCATCTATCATTTTTGTGCATCCTCGAAACAAATTGTGATACATGATGGTTCTTCATGGTAGAAAATTGCTGTTGTTGAGAAATAGGGATACAGTCTACACAAGATCAAAGCATGGATTTTCACTTCGAAAATCTAAGGTTCTAAGTGTTGGTGGCTCTAGCTTAAAATGGTCAAAATCCATTGAAAGACGGTCAAAGAAAGCAAATGAGGTTAGTTGTGACAAAGACACCAAAATAATCTTCTGCTACTGTTATATTCTTTCTTTGACTTCCAGGTCAACAACTTTAAAATACATATAATAATATATCTGCAAGTGGATAGGCTTCAGGTTCTTTAATTGTTCACATTTTTCTTATATCTACAGGAAGCTACCAGGGCTGTTGCTGAAGCTGAGAAGAAGAAAAGAGAACTAGGCAATGCTGCAACTGTTGTTACTGGGACAAAGCATAAAAACGGTTCTTCTAGTAAGTCCGCTCATGAAATGCTCCCATTAGGCTGTTATATTGGGGTGCAGAGGCATATAGACCTTAATTGTGGTTTTAGGATATAGTATGGACCTCAATTCCTTTTGCTTATAGTAATACAATAAATTGTACTTGCAGGAGAACGCATATTCCGCATTGGTTTTGTCCGCTACAGAATGGATTCCTCAAGACGAACTCTTCAGAGGATACCAAGTGGTACTAATATTTATATCTCTTTGATAATGCTTATGATGTGGCTATAAAGATTTTTTAAAAAAAAAACTTCTCCTTGACCTCCTTTTCTAACTTCTTGGGATTTTTGGGGCTGCTTCTGTCTGCAACATTCTTTATTATATAATTGTGATCTTCCTTCGTCTATGACATGCATTACTTGTTTTATGATCCATATTATTTTTTCTGTCATTCAAGGTCTATATGATAGCGTTTCTTGCAACATTTCCTTGAACAAATGGACTGTATTGTTCCTATGATCTTTGACCTTGAACTGAGATCTCATTTTTGGGATTGATGCTCAATCAACTTTTTTGAAGGAATGTTTTTCTTCATTTAGAATTGAAAATTAGATCCATGCCCTGAAGCAGTGAATCTTCTTTCTTTGCTGTTGCTTGTGGGTGTAGCTACTTGGGCTGCATGTACTTCTTTTGAAGCTTGTGAGTATGCGCTAAATCGGTCTAACAAGTTATTGTAAATTTTGAAATGTAGATGACGAATCACCATTAACTGCAGCTGGTCAAAAAGAGAAGGATGGCAAGCGAACATATGTCCCAAGCAGATTAGTTATTGGAAAGAATGAGTATGTCCATTTTTGCGTTGCATGCCTCAGTGCTAGTTGACCAGCTGATTTGGAAGTATAGTAGATATGGTGTTTTTACTCAATGTAGTCACTGTAAATGGATTGGCAGGTATGTTCGAATCGGTAATGGTAACCAGCTTATTAGAAATCCGAAAAAGCGGATTCGCATTTTGGCAAGTGAGAAGGTTCGGTGGAGCTTGCATACTGCTAGATCACGATTGGCTAGAAAACGGAAGTATTGTCAATTCTTCACAAGATTTGGAAAATGCAACAAAGATGATGGGAAATGCCCTTATATTCATGATTCATCCAAGATTGCTGTCTGTACAAAGTTTCTGAATGGTTTATGCTCCAACAACGACTGCAAATTGACTCATAAGGTTTATAAAATTTGTGCTTATCTATCTTGAGTGATGGCTGATATATCCTTGCTGCTGATACGAATGTGATTACGTCTCTACAGGTCATTCCAGAAAGGATGCCAGATTGTTCTTACTTTTTGCAAGGTACCGTTTTGAATTCTGGACTTATTGAACTTATTGGTTTAAATGAGTAACAATTATCTGGCTAATTATCTGCAGGTCTTTGCACCAATAGAAGTTGTCCATATAGACATGTACATGTCAATCCAAATGCCTCTACGTGTGAAGGATTTCTCAGGGGCTATTGTGCTGATGGCAATGAGGTATTGACTTATTCTGACACAAAGTTGTTTATGTTTCTTTCTGTTGTGGTAACTTATTCAATTGAAAATAAATTATGCTAGGTAAGCCTCGGTGGTGATGCTGGCAATATTTAACATATTTGTTAGTATTAGATGCTAATTGAACTGATTGTTAGCCAAAGTCTAGAAAAGTATAATTCAGCTTTGAAAGTGGGATACATAGCCCACCTTTTTTTTTTACTACAGTTATAGAGCAGCTGCCGCAATAATGTGATGTTTTGTCTGATTAACCCTTTCCGTAATTTATATATTATGAATTTTAAGCTGAGACATTATAGACTGCAAAATTTGGTGATATAAGGAAACAAACCAGATCTTTCCATATTTTTTACTTGGATTTGTTTTTCTTTGATCAAACTAAGCACTTTCCTTAGCTTTTTATTCTATTTCTTCTTGGAAGTTACTTCTCTGCAAACCTCAAGTTTAGATCATAAGTATTATTTTGTGATCTTCTAATATTTGCGAGGTGATGTAGAAATGGAAAATCCTGTTCTTTTTTCCCCATCTAACTGACAGTAAGCCTTTCCATACCCCATCTGCAAACTACTGATCAGAACAGGGCACTGCAACTTTGGGCATATGACCGACCATCGTTTATACTGCTTATTTGAAGGCTTTTTTGGGGGATGGGAAATGTGTGGCACGGAACAGGGCAAAATCATGTTTTGATGCTTTTATATATATGGCTTTTGTTCTTAGCATTACAAAGTTTATTTTTGTGATGTTATTGTTTAATGCTCTCTCTCTCTCTTTCTCCAACTGCAACAATCTCTCACAAACTTTTGAGTGTGTAAAATGGAATATAACTCTGGAATACAGTGTCGGAAGAAGCACAGCTATGTCTGCCCCATATATGAGGCGAGAGGATCCTGCCCCCAAGGGTCCAAATGCAAGCTTCACCATCCCAAGAACCGAAGCAAGGGAAAGAAAAGGAAGCAATTGCAGCAAAAGAGTAATTCTCAAGGCCGATACTTTTGTACAATTAACATAAATGGATCTGAGCCTGGAATTGTTGTTTCTGAAAGGCACCCACATCTAGGTAATGGGAGCTCTACTGATTATATTAGCCTTGACGCTAGTGATGTAGACATGGAAGAGAACGACGATACAACTGAAGGGCAAACAACATTTAGTGAAAAGAATGCGACTGATTCAGTATTAGATCTTGATTTGCTTACTAAACCAATTCGTATAATGAATATCTGATGACTGGTGAGAAATCAACAAAACTAATGGGTGGCGGAGGGATTCAATTTGTAGTATGTGGGTGTGGATTTGTGGTTGAGAATTGAACAAAGCTCAAATAAAGCTGTTAGAGTGAAGGAGAAGTTCAATTTTGTTGTATGCAGTGCTGGTCAGGTTTACTTTCGGCTGGTTTAGGTGGCGTTTCTTCATCATTTCTTCTTGAGAAATGTTAGGCATGGATGGAATAGCTATAGTTAGGATATAAGTTGATAGATTTTCCCTTCTTTTCATTGCTGTATACGAAAAGCTTTTGCTCTTGTTTCAATGATCTTGTATAGGAACAATTTTTGCTGTATCCATTTCGTACAGTACATTGTATAAAGCTTAGAATTAATACAAGTAATTTTGACAAGCGTCTAAATTATGTTGACTGAGTTGAGCACGTAAAGTACATTTCTTACAGTATGTTCATTAAAGCATGCTCTGGTTATGCATGGTTATTCGTTGGTCGTGGTGCCTGTTGAGTGGGTGGACGGGAATGGTTGGCGTTCAACAGTTTGGATATTTGGCCCCCTTGAACAAAAGAACCAAAAAGAAAAAGGGTTTGTCTGGAGAAGTTTGTCTGTCTCCTAGGACCAGGATTCTTGAGATGTAAAATGATCAAACATCTGAAAGTAAAGTTGTACTACCAGAGGATTTAGTTTCTGCAAAGCTACATTCTGATTTAACGCATTTTCTGAGATAAAACCTTCCCTTGTCTCTTATTACAGCTTGTGGACTAAAAGCTGAATCCTGAATTATGGGAAAATGATGTTCTGACATAGAGATGGAGAAAACTTTATGCTTGGTAGTTGACTGTCAATTTTGTTGTTTCTGTTCTCGACATCCAATGAAACAAAACGATCTTGTCAAAGAAAAAGAAAAACAACAAAAGGTACGTCTCATTATTCACCTTGGACGTTCCAAGATCTCAGGAAGTTTAAAAATTTTAGCTGCAAAGGAACAAGTTAACAGAATTTGCATTGCACCTCTTTGAACTGGCATCAATTGATAATCTCAGCAACTTCATCTAAAATGGCTTTGTCAAACCTCTCCACAATGAGGTGGCTCGGATGCATAAGAGAAAGTAAGAAAGAAAACGCTCTTCTCCATTTCAGCTCAAGAGCAAGAAATACACCTTATAACTATCTTTGGAACTCCTCTTCAAAAAACTATATCTCAACAAAAGTTCCTTTTATAGAAAAATTAAGGCCTAGAAACATACATTTAGTAAGAAACATGCTTTACCTAGAAGAATCAACTAAATAATATGATGAATGCAAAATATAAAGGTAAAAGACCAGTTAAACCCCAAAGGAAAGAGCATGAGCAGAGCAGAGAATATGGGGGAAAATGGCCGAGCAGTGTCACTTGGCACCTCAGAACCTATTCTGCTTACATTGACCCTTGAACATGGCAGTCCGATCAGAAGCAGACGGATAAGCTTACCCTATTATTTATCTCACAATTGGTTTGTGTGGCCTGATTACACTTGCACTTCGGCTTACTCTTTACTTCCAGGAGCTGTTAGATCATTACGAGGTACAATAATGTCCAATATTTTCTTTATGATAGCTAATCAATCTACGTTCTAGGCCTGGAAGTGGGATTAAAGCTTTATCCGCTTACAAATGGCAAGACTTAAAACTAGCCATCCACAAATTACTCCTCCGTGATTCAAGCCAATATGAACTTGACAGCTATTGAGCTTAGTTTTTGTTGTTTTCACCTTCGATGTGTTAAAGGACCCCGTAGCACTGCCCTATAGTTATGCACAGACTTCCCTTCTGGACCACAGTTTCAATGGACTGATCATAGTGCGTGTTTAGAAGCTTCGAGGCACACAAACACCGGCAACCTATCAGCCTGTTAGAAGATAAGTGCAGGACCATCCTCGCACTGAACTTCT
>JANTNU010000002.1:8139976-8156109 GCA_024752395.1 Erythroxylum havanense
TGATTATCTGACATTATCGTTAGGAATTGGCCTGGATTTCCAGGAGGGGGAGCAAGTCTCCAGCATATTTTGTTTTTTCTATACGGATATACTATCAATACAAACAACCTCTATTGAGGATTCCTAACAAGAAGAGATCTATGAATTAGAGCTATAAACTTTGATTTTTGCGAAGGATTGGCTGAGTTCATTTGGTGAGCTTTTCCCAATCCATTAATTCAATATATGTTTTCTCAAATTTGAGCTCAAAGATGACAAAGAAATGTTATTTAATCACATGATAGAACCACGGATATATTACATTATGTTCATTCTAGTTAACCACTAGACTGAGCAATTAAACAAAATAGACTTGGGAAGGAGGTGACGGGGGAGAAATCTCATTAAGAGACATTCACCACTGTACCACACATCTACATAAATATAAATTTTAAGAATTCATTGGAACTGAAAGTACAGCTTATAGCTTATGAGGTCTGGCAACAATATTAGAACTGAACTATTAATCAATACATTTTAACTTTTCTGTGTAATAACTTGTGAGGTGTGGCTACTATATTGAAACTGAACCAAGTGTAAAAATTTTAATTATAGCTGTTTACTAGCATCTTAGGTCTAATCATATGGCAAAAAAATTTCTCACTGATAAAGAAATGACGTGAACTGTTTCGAGAGTGGTAATCTATTGGAACTTATTTTATTGTTTATAGTTTGTGGCCTTGTTTGGATAAAGGTTTTTATTCATTGGCTCTTCCAGTAAGAGGTAGGACATCTGGATATTTCCCTGTGGGAGTTAGTTAGTGACTTGGAAGATTTGATATTTAAGCTTGGGAATGTTCTAGAGCTGGTTGGGACTAGGGTTGGGTTTGGGAAATGGGACAAAGAAATTTGGTTGCTGCCTAGTACTTTGCAGAATATAATTGAAGAGGCTTATCTTAGTTGATAAAATGTTGAGCCTTCTTCTTCCACTTCTCCTGATTTCAAATGAATTGGAGAAATAATCTCCAAGAGATTGCGCACATGAAACAGTATATTAAGAAAGGACACCAACTTCTTATTTCCTATTTTTAATGATTTTTCAAAGTTTTTGCCTGTAAAAAGTTAAAAAATAATTTACAGGTCAGAATTTTCTGAAAGTTTAACTGAGGGTGTGTTAGATTATTGTTAACATCTTGGTGCAAACAGCACTGACAGTGATCAATCATAGGTGACAGGGGTGACTTGGCTATAATCGGTGAGTTTTTGATGTATTACCAACAATTCATGACGGACTGGGGGATTGTGGAATATATGTGAAGGTCATGATCTAAAGAAAACAGAGTGAAAACTATTCAAATTTACTTTATCCAATTTCAGGAAATTAAATAGATTTTTTTGGTTGATTTTTTATTGTTGTTTCCTGTGTAAACTATTGAAGTTTCAATCAACTTTTCCTTTATAATTTTCTTTTAAATTCGATCATGTAGCTGTCACCTTTTTCTGTTATGACTCTTACTCCATTGGCCCTTTTCACTCCGACCAACTTATGCATTTGCAATTGTTATTGTCATACTGCCATGATCAGCGCCATCATCATGCCATCAAGTTGTTATTACCTATTTTTTTTGTACCAAGTACTGCTTTTATCGTTTTATGACTCCTTTTTGTTTTTCTATTCTCATTATATTGGTCATCACATTGACGCTACCCATGCATCTGTTGTTTCTCTTGATACTGCTGTAAACCAAAGGAGGCAGTTTCTGTCATCATATCTGTTACTCATTACTACTATTGCTGCCATCCTCATTATTACTATCCTGGTGTCACTGGTTTTAGTACAGTACTTCTACCTAAGCTATACTAAATCACTTTGTTATTTGACATACAATTCCATCTGAAAATTTGTCATCCTAAACACCAGAATTTTAGTTTTGTGATTCTAATTTGCTGAATAGGAATTTATGATATGAATTCCAATTCCAGTTCTTGAATTGCACATCAAAAAGTTTTTAAATTTAACACACTGTAATAAGACATATGTCCTTTACATATTGCCTAAAGATCTGTTGATAAAGTATGTATATACATGAATTTATCTGCTTGCAGAAATAAATGCTATGGCAATATTTCTTTTGTAAATAATTATTGCAAAAAAATAATGGTGAAAAAAGTGAACTTAGGCATCTAATGTAACTTAAAACTTGACTTCTTCAAATCACCAATGTGGCTTTAAAGGGTCAGAAAAAAAAAACTCCATGCAAACCAACTTTCTAGATTGATTCAGTTTTGCTACTCTTAAACATGTTGCAGTGGCTTAAATTTGCAATTTTGCTGGTCATGTTGAATTGTCAAAGATTATGATCAATAATTTCATAGTGACGCTAGCATGGAAGTTTGTGGTGGTGATGTCTCCACTCTATTAGTGTTTATCAGGCAACTGCTATACTTGGCATGATGTATAGCTATGGTACAATTCACAAAAATAGTGTTTCAGTTCTTGGTGTGAGTGACTGCCCCTTGAATTCCATACATAAGAAATGAATTGTGGAGAGCATGGACTTATATGAACAGTGGTTCTTCTTAGTCCTGGGATTGGTTGGAAAGTGTGCCTATTATTTAATGACATAATGTAGTTGTTTGTGCGACACAGGCTTTAATATTGATGTTCATTTTGGTGGAGGAGCTATTAAGTGACCATGGAAAGAATATCCAAACTGTATGCAAACAGCTGTTTCTTGTTCACTTAATAACCGTACTACTATTATTCGTCAACAATTGTTAATTTCAGATAATACGAATAACTTGGTTATAATTCTATGTTGTGTGACTAAATTTGGTTGCTGAAGATCCTGGAAGCATTGGTAGTTGACATGGTCATTAGTACTCTGCCTTTTGATCTGTCACCAATTTGTAGTGATTTGAATTGAGTAGGAAAGCTTGGAAGGTTGTGAGTTCCGCCAGAAATATTTTCTGCTACAAATTTACTGACTAGATACAGTTAACTATGTGTGTTGTTTATATTTTTTGTTGGATTTGATTTCTCCAGCATTCTCTGTCATATATTTTTATATCACAAGTACTGTTCATCCTTCTTAGTCTGTAACTTTTCTCTGTGAGGTTTTTTTGTAGACCACAAATGAACCATGTCACCAGTTTCCTGCTTCCACGAATGGTTCAAATGTTGTTTCCAGGCAGTGGAGGGACTCTGTACTTGTAGACATGTATCAGTCATTAATTGGTGAGGAGGGCAGTCTGAGCAAGTGCATCCTAGATTCTCTTATGATGCCATCTAAGGTTTGTGACTTTACCAAAATGGATGCAGTTGGGTGTTATTAGTTAGCCAAGATGTCATTCTTGTTCTATTCCTTTTCATTTTTGTTCACATTTTTTGATTTGTTTCTTTAGGAGTCAGTTGTTCATGTTGAAGATGGTCAAAAATCATTTAAACAAGCTGAGTGGAAGCCTAAAAACAGTCATAAGCGTGCCAAACATCGTGAGGGTGTTTTAACTGATGGTGCTCTGGATGAATCTTGTTATCATTCAGCTACTGAGATGTGCTGCCGTGTTTTTCTTGGTGTCATACTTTCTGAAAAGTTCACTTTGTTGTGCAAGCTAATACGTGAAAATTTTGAAGGAGTGAAGGCTGACAACTTTTTTAGCCTACATCTTGTAAACCGAAGAATGAAAGAGAGAGCTTATGAATGCTCACCTGTACTCTTTTATGCAGATATCCAACAGGTTATTACTTTTTCTGGTTCATGTTTCTGCTTTTCTGTTTTATTATTCTGATAATTTTTCTTAATTGATTTTATTGCTGAATGCCTGCTCATGCTTCATTTTCTATATTTCATGTTCCAACAACGTGAAAAGCGAGCTTCTAAAAGTCTGGCTTTTCTGGTGGCATTGAATGTTTGAGATGATATTCTATATCTACATCATTATCGCGCTTTTTCTTAATGCTCTGATATCTCGAGTATCTTGCTGCAATTTTAGTTTGTCCTTTTTGTGATTCACTGCCCTCTACTGTTTGTTCTGTTGACAGATAAAGAGAAACAATTTACAGGTCTCACTTATGTAATTTATTATTGAAAACAACCTCTCTACTAGTTAGGGTAAGGCTGCGTATTATTGAATCTCTCTAGAACGCGGATTGTTGTTGTTGTTGTTGTTGTTGTTTTTGTTTTATTTGTTATTAATTTATGAGGATTGGAACCGTCATGCTATGTGCAAATTTTGATTCCCAAATACCAATTTGATAAATTGAATGATACAAATATTGACATCTCTTTTTCTCCTCACGTTTTACTGTAACTTCAAATTATGGTGGACGTTTAAAGTCATGCTCATGCAATGCAAGCATTTTAATCAATTGAAGTTCTATTTCTTGTGTTGTTTGCTTAACTTCAATCTTCTTTTACCAGATGTGGACGAAGCTTGAGGATGTTGGTAATCAATTGATTTCTCTAGCAAAAAGTCTCAAAGAGGTTTCAAAGACTTGTTACGATGGAGAGGTATCAAAGACTTGTTACGATGGAGAGGTAGCGCGGTCAAGAAATATTCATCTATCATATATTGAATTATGAGATCAGTTTCATATGAAGTACAGTACTTTATTTCATATGAAATTATATTACTGCATTCTTTTAGTTATGACTGTTAAACAAGTGTGGCATGATTTTGCTCTTTTCAGGTAGGAGGCTCTGGACCCTGTGCACCTGAAGATGGAGTCTTCTTTGTAAGTCATATTGAAATACTGCTAAATATATTGTTTCATTAGCTATGTGGATTGTTGGAACTTAGATGCAGGTGCTTATTTACCTACAACTTCATGAGAAAATTTTGTATGTATCCAACTGCAAAAAGGTTGAATCTTTTCAACTGATGTTTAACATAGTTGGATTGGGAAAATACTCTAAAAGTTGTCATTTGCATAACAGGTTGGCACCACGCAGGAAGCTGAATCTTGTGGTAAATCAGAGGAACATTTTGCTGGATTTGAAGGTTGCACTTGCCGTGCTTGTGGGGGAAAGGCAAATGGAAAGGATTATTTAGTTTGTGATTCGTGTGAAGAGATGTATCACATCTCATGTTTAGAATCTACTCCCCTGGTGATTCCCCCAATATCCTGGTACTGTAACAACTGCATTTCAAGGGAAATGGGATCCCATCATGCGAATTGTGCAGTTTGTAAACGGCTGGATGGTTGTGGAATCGACTTTAATCAAGCCAATGATAAAATCAGTCCAATGCATGACAAGTTCATTAAAGACAGGACTGCTACAACTTATGGCATGGTTCTTGGCCATGGATCACCGAAAAAGAGAAGGTTGGGCGTTTGTGGAGTTTGTATGAATGTTTTGAGAGAAGGTGACACGATAAAGAAATGTGATTATCGCTACTGCCATCTTGGTCTTTACCATGAGAAGTGCCTCTCAGCGAAGCAGTTAAAATCATGTGGTCCTGATTGGTTTTGTCCTTCTTGTTTGTGCAGAATTTGCCTTAGTGAGAGAAAGAAGGAACAAATTATTTTATGTGACAGCTGTTCTCATGGCTATCATGTTGGCTGCTTGAATCCACCACTTACTGTTATCCCATCAGACAAATGGCACTGTGACCACTGTCTCGTAAAAATCAAAGAAATAAACAGGGCAATGAAGGCATATAAAAGGCATCAAAAGAAATCGCGTCAGCAATTGCCAAAACCTACAAGAAGAATTGAAGTGGATAAAGGGTGGAAGAAATGCATTGACGAGAAACAGAATTTGATGTGTGAAAAGGAACTGGATAAAGGGAGGGAACGAATGGACATTCTTTTGAATGCGGCTCTTAATTATGAAGAAAAGTTTTCTGGCAATCGAAGGAAGAGTTGATAAGCCGATGATCAAAGTTGAAAATTCCATGCTTTTCTTCACAAATGACTTCGATCTTGGATGAGTAAATAGTGCCAAGAATTTTGTTTCTGCCATTGTAAGGCATTCTAATACTTCTGTTTAGGTTGTAAACTCGAAGGTTCTGCTGACCTTTGGTTACTTGCACCAAAGTGTGATTGACGATGTGAATACTTGCTTGTTTGCAGTGACTCGTGCATTTCACAAGAAACAAGGAATCACTGGATTCATTGCTGGAAACTATTCTTTTAGCAGCAAGCAACAGATACTGCTTAGTTATGTACTTAGTCTAGTCGCTGTTTTGATGGGGCAATTGAGGCAGATGTTTCTCACTGTCTGATGTAAAATGGAGACTGTCCAAACAACCGGTTGTGTCATAAGGGTACTGCATGGTTCTGGTAAGACTTGAAATTTATTTTCAACTTTTATGCTTTGTACAGAGTTTTCATCCTTTGATCGTTACCGTTGATGACTTAGGAGTCAATCCTCTCATAAAAGCAAACCATTCTTACTCTAACTTAACGTTGGTGGCATATTTCAAGTGAAATCTCATTCTTGTAGAAGGTGGTCATACCAAACTTAGTAATATAGCTCGTACTAGATTTCAACAGCAGAATGCGGAATGCCTGCAATATAAGCTTAAAAATCCATCGGACCAATAAACGAATACAGATTCTTTCTACAGTGCCCCGTCTCCCAGGTACTGATAAATTGTCCCGAGCAAAATATATAGTATTCAAAGTCATGTATAAATTTGGGTTGTGCGTTGGACCCTGCAAAGTCATTCGTTTTTCTAAACAAGGTTGAGCCACCGAGAAGAGTAATAATTGAGAATAGATCATGGCTTTTTCAGCAGGTTAAATAGGAAATGGATTTGCAGTCTTCAGAATCTGTGAAAGTAGAATAAAAAATCTGCGTTTCACAACTCAAAAAAGATATGATGAGGTGTGCGCTGGGTATAGTTAAGTCAACAATTCTAATTGTTTATGAAATAGCGTATGATAGTCTGTCAACATTAAGTGGGGTATGAAATTTTTAGTGGATGGTTTAAGAATTTGGAAAATAATACTAAGAGGGTGAAAGGGAGGTTCCTAACAAAACTCGGCCATGTGAGGGCAGGAGCGGATTGAAAGCAAAGGAAATTTCGGTTCGTTTTGGGCATTCGGGGCCCTCCTCTGTCTTCGTTTTGGTTTTATAGCTTGCACTTCATTGGTAAGAACCCACTTTGCATTGGGGATGTTGTATATATATCTATATATACATGCGGAGTGTTCTTACCATGAATATATATTTATATATAGTTCTAGCTTTTCTGGGAAATCCCCCAAGTACAGGGAAGAAGACTTCATAGCATTCAGTAGTTCTACGACCAAGTCTTACTATAATTTATCACTTGACGTAACAAGAAAAAGTAAAAAGATTATAATCTTACTTTAAAATCATGAATTTTGCAATGGATTCCACTATATGACGATCGATTACTATCTAATTTTTTTTTATACTCTAATTACCAACAAATGATGATCCTTGCACCTGTTCTTAAAGATAATAGGAATAGACTACCATGGTATATATACGAAGCCAAGGAGGTTTTTGACCAATCGTTTTCTATGTTGTGCATGACATGACATGTGGATGACTGAGACATCCGTTGACCATCATATATTTGATAAGTCCACTACTTTTGCTGCATATTTTACTGCTTGTGTGGTTCTTGAAGAGAATCCCAAGTGCTTTAAACGGGTGTTCCAGGACGTGAATTCTGACAAGACATTAGTGAGAGACTAGGCTGCTCCAGAATAAACCTCAATGGATCAACTCAAGTCAAACTCGGCCAACTCTTGCCCTCTAACTCCACTCGGCTTTCTCGAAAGAGCAGCCATTGTCTACGGCGAGTCCACTTCCATTGTTTACAACGATTCCACCTACACATGGTCTCAGACCCACCGCCGTTGTCTCCGACTGGCATCCTCCCTTGTTTCTTCTTTTGGCATCCAAAGAGGCCAAGTAGTGTCAGTGGTGGCCGCCAACATACCTGCCATGTACGAGCTCCAATTTGCGGTACCCATGTCCGGTGCTGTCCTCAACAACATCAACACTCGCCTTGACGCTTGCACCTTGTTCAACCTCTTAACGCACAGTGAATCTAAGCTTGTTTTCGTTGACTCCTTTTTTAGCTCTCTTGTTCTCGAGGCTGTCTCAATGTTCTCTAAACCTCCCGTGCTTGTCCTCATCGTAGATGATAATGACGATGCCTCACCCACCGTGGATTTCATCACCACTTACGAGGAGATGGTTGAGAACGGTGATTCTGACTTCAAGTGGGTTAGG
Organism: Erythroxylum havanense; assembly: GCA_024752395.1. Taxonomy (NCBI): domain Eukaryota; kingdom Viridiplantae; phylum Streptophyta; class Magnoliopsida; order Malpighiales; family Erythroxylaceae; genus Erythroxylum; species Erythroxylum havanense. Next base: position 8,148,175 of record JANTNU010000002.1, read on the forward strand.
CCAGAGAGCGAGTGGGACCCCATAGTTCTGAACTACACGTCTGGTACGACGTCGCATCCCAAGGGTGTGGTCCACTGTCATCGTGGAATTTATCTTGTAACCGTTGATTATCTCGTCAACTGGGCCATCCCTAAAAATCCCGTCTACTTGTGGACGCTACCGATATTTCACAGCAACGGCTGGTCTTTCTCCTGGGGTATGGCTGCCGTTGGTGGGACCAATATTTGTCTACGAAAAGTTGACGCGGCCAAGATCTACCGTTTGATCAAACAACACGGTGTTACCCACATGTGCGGTGCGCCTGTGCTGTTCAACATTCTGACAAATTCTCCTCACAGCGAGCCTCTCAAAAACCCTATTAATTTCATGACCGGAGGGTCTCCGCCACCACTTCCGATGATCGTTAAAGCCGAGTCCTTAGGTTTTATAGTGACTCACGCTTATGGGTTAACCGAGGTTGCGGGACCAGTGGTGACATGTGCATGGAAACAGCAATGGGACAACTTGCCTCCGACGGAGAGAGCGAGGCTGAAGGCGAGACAAGGGGTGAGGACAGCAGGGGTCACAGCGGTGGACGTCGTGGACGCCGAGACTGGAGGGAGTGTGAAGCGAGATGGGTATACGGTCGGCGACATAGTATTGAAAGGTGGGTGTGTAATGCTAGGTTATCTCAAAGACCAGGTGGCTACGTCTGCATGTATCAGAGAGAATGGTTGGTTTTACACAGGAGACTTAGGTGTGATGCACCAAGATGGGTACTTGGAGATTAAAGATCGTTCAAAGGATGTGATTATAAGTGGTGGAGAGAACATAAATAGTATGGAAGTTGAGAGTGTGATCCACACAAACGCGGCGGTTAATGAGGTGGCGGTGGTGGCCAAACCGGACGAGTTCTGGGGAGAGACGCCTTGTGCATTTGTGAGTTTAAAGAGTGACGTTGTTATAACAGAGAAAGAGGTAATAGAGTTTTGTAGGGAGAGAATGGCTCACTACATGGTGCCGAAGACGGTGGTGTTCATGGAAGAGCTTCCTAAAACTTCGACTGGTAAAATTCAGAAATATTTACTCAGACAGATTGCCAAGACTCTGGCTAGGGAAGGTAATCCTTTGAATGGATATTATGGAATGGTACCATCTGCGACTTGAGATGAATTATCAATTAGAACTTCGCACGTTAATCACTTTGTTACAATAAACACAGTACTTATCAATCTATCTTTGGGGAGTCGTGGATTTTTCTTAACACTTATTTTTATCCTAATTTTACTATATTAAATTATGTTTTTTTTGCCCATTCTTGCTCACAAGTCAACCCTAACAAGCAGTATTGAAGGATTGGATTCAATTCATCTAACTTCATAATTCGATCGCCAACTCTTTAGAAAATATATAATATATACATTGTACTATTTATTTAATACAATTGGATTACTAATTTACCATATTACATCAAAATTGTTAACAATAATAACAATAAGATAAGATGTATCCACATTGATATGATATGAAATGATCTTATCATTTTTCTTTTTATATTTGATATGATAAGATTGTATAACATAAAATCAGAGATACTTACTTAAACATTGTATATAAATACCCACTTAACTTCTTTTTTTATTTATTTAATTTTTACATGATATAAAGTCTCCTTTTTAACAAAAGGAGTTAAAATTCTAGAGTTTTCTTCATTTTTTTCTCGCAATATTATGCTTTTGTACTCCGAATTTTTAATTATACTCAAAAAATAACATTTTCATATACCAAATTGTGCCTCTTCTCGAATAGATTACAATGCTACAAAAAATATCGTTGAAAACCTATACACGTGGCCTCATGCACCAAGACTAGTTACTGGACTTCAAAACTTAGTTGTAGGGAGTCCAAATCTTCTGTTCAATTTTATGGTGTCTTATTGTGTCCAGTAAATCTCAGTCATTCATTTATGTGAGTCTCGCATAGGTCCCGCATAAATAAATGCGGGTCCTATATAAATAAATGACCGAGATTTACTGGACATAATAAGACACCATAAAATTAGACAAAAGATCTTGTCTCAATTGTAGGTAACTAGAGGAAGAAGAAAGACTAAACGACATTCTTTCAAATCTAGCAAAACGTCATCATTTCATCCTAATCGATAAAGAAGATGCAAATTAATCTTTTGGTCAAATAAGCATCCATATAGGCAACACGCCAACGCCACGTCAGCAATAAGATGCACAAACCTATTCACGTCATTTGACACTTCATTAGCCACATCAGCTAATTATGTAACCTGCCGTCACTATATGCCATATCAACATCCTATTTGATCACCACATGTCATCTTCTGATTTGTCTACATGTTAATTGCGGTAAAATATCATATAAATAAAAGAGTAAGAAAAGTAAAAGTGAAATATTATTGCACAAATATCAAATTTTATTATCCGAGATCCTTTAGATTTGATTTTAGCATAAACTACAATTTTATTTAATATGAAAAGCGGGCAGTTTAATGTGTTTTAAGTGGGGCAATAATATTATTCCTTGTCTATTTTATGATAACAGGTGAAGCCAATATCTACTCTTTCTTTTATAAATTTTATTTGGATTCAACGTTCCATTCATATGAGACCTATTTGATTAAATTTAAAACCAATTCAGAGACGTTCACCAGACATCATGGTAATCAAGATACTGGTGCCTTCCTAGTTCCATATAGATTGAGATTTCGAAACTTAATCCAAAATATTCAATTGTTTCACAAGACAATAACGTGCTGCCTGACGTCTACAAAATGATATTAAAAAAAAAAGTCGGTGCTGTTTTAGTTATAAACATAACCATGGTTTACATATGTTGTCAGAATTTAAAGTCCACTTTCGAGTAGGTTTTGAAGTTTGGAGATGTTTGAACCCAAAAACAAAAATTGGATAAGTTAAATTTAATAGTATAATAATTTTTATATTTTGTACTTTTTAATTGGCTGAGAATGAATATATGTATGTTTAAAGGACTTCTTGAAGAATCTTTTCTTTTATGTAAAAATTGTCTTTATATACTAGTGTATATTTGAAGATTATCAACAGATTATTTAAGTGAACATTATCTCAAATTTATAGATAATGTCATAATATTAACAAATTAGCTATAGTTAAGAATTGAAAGGTCACACCTAAACTTATCATGTGTGTCCTTTCATATCTTCTGGTGTATATCTCGATTTTCCGTACGAGAAGACTAATATTTTATTTGTCCAACATACTCTTTGATTCATACGAAAAAATATCTTACTAAGCATACAAATTTCATAATCTAAGTCTTACAAAATGTTTATTATTTAATAAATAATGTCAACTCATATTTGTATTTAAACATGACAATACATTGTATGAACATTCATAGAGAAATGTTAACAAATTAAATTTTAATATTTGCATAAACTTAGTGACTTCACATGCTCAATGTACGTATCTAAAAAAATTGGTTTTGTAATTGAGTCAGCAACTATATCTCGTGTAAATATATACTTTATGTTCACATCTCCTAATGTAATTATATTTTTCATATAATTGTATTTAGCATTTATATGTTCAATTTTACAATAAAATTTAGGGTCTTTTATATAAGTAATTATCACTTGGTTGTCATAGTTTGTTATTGGATCAGTCTCGCTATGAGCCATAAACTAACCAAGAATTGTCTAAGCTATAGAAATCCTTGCACTACTGCTGAAAATGATGTAAATTAAGTTTTTATTATATATAAAGCAACAAATGATTGTTTTTTTTACATTTATATGATATAACACTATTTTTAAGTAAGAAAACATATCCAAAGGTAGATTTTCTTTCATCTAAATCTCCTTTCCAATTTGCATATGTATATTCTTGTATATGTAGATCATTTTCTTAATAACACAATATATAATCAGCAGTATCTTTTAGATACCTTAATATTCTTTTTACTGATTTTCAATGTGCTTATCTTAAATTTGATTGATATCTGCTCACCATCCCAACAATGTAACAAATACGTGGCCTTATACACATCATAGGATACGTTTGTTCATTCATTCCCTTTTTTGTGGTGTAGATGGGCCAAATTTCTTGCTGAGAGCTTTTTCTTTAGCAATAGGATTATCTATTGGTTTGCAATCTTACATATGAAATCATTCTAAAATCTTTTAAATATAAGTCAATTGAGAAAGTGACAATAATCTTTTTGAGCAATCTCTTGAAAACTTAACTCAAAAAATGTATGCAACTTCATTCATGTCTTTCATCCTAAATTCAGTTGATAACCAATATTTCATTTGGTTGACAAACTTACAATTACTACAAGCAATTAAATGTCATCCATATAAAAAGATAAAATTACAAATTTATCTCTAGATCTCTTAATATATACACAATGATCTTTATTAAGCATATTAAAATCATATGAAATGATTGCGCTATGAAAACACTTATACCACTACCTTAAGGACTACTTTAGACTATAAATCAATTTTAATAACTGACGCACTTTATTTTCTTAGCTTGTCTCTATAAAACCTATAGGTTATTCCATATAAGTTTCTTCTTCTAGTTCGTCATTTAAAAAGCAACCTTTACATCCAATTGATTTAATTCAAGATCCAAACTAGCTACTATAGCCAAGATTAAAAAATTGAAACAAACCTCATAACAACAAAAATGTTTTGTCATAATCAATTTCCTTCTATTGTGTATATCCTTTCGCCACAAGGTGCATCTTTCGATACTATCATCATCGTTTCATTTTGTTTTAAGAACACATTTGTTCCCAATATCCTTGTGCTCATTAGGGAGATTAACCAAGCTTCATACTTGATTTAAGCTTAAAGAAGTAACTTCTTCTTTCATTGCTTTCATTTATTCTTCTTTAGCACAAACATTAAGAGCCTCATGTATATTCCTTGGCTCATCATCATTTTAGGGGATAATCATGTGAATTTTTTCTTCTATTTCAAAATGATGTTAGGAAATCATACCTTGATTACTTTGATGTAAACATCGTTTATGAGAAATTGAAAATAAATTTATTAATGCCTTGATCATTCCCACTTATATAAGATACAGTAGGTTAACTTTTAGTGGATTCCAATCTTAATTTTCCTTGAATTAATTCTTCAAGTTTTCAATTACTCCTACTTGAGTTAATTCTAAATAATGGATTCATTCTGATGTTGAGTTTTATATACAAATATGTCAATTTCTATTTCACAATTCTTTGAAAAATCATCATTTAAGAATGCGATATCTTATATTATAAATTCAGTTACATAATTCTTTACTTTGTTCACATATAAACACATATCCTTTTGGGCGTTCAGAGTATCTAATAAGGATAATTTTCTTCCCTTTTGGGCATAGTTTCCTATATCTATGAGAGAGATTATGGAAGTAGGTAGTATATCCCCATCATTTTAGACGTTTTGCATTAGGTTTTCTTTTTCCTTATAACTCATTCGGAGTGTTCGTAACTAAATTTGTGGGCATCCGATTATGTACATAAATGGCTGTAAGTAAAGCATCACCGTAATAGGTGATTGGTAGATTTTCTTGTGCCATCATGGACCTAAACATCTCTAGTAGTGTTTTATTACGTCTTTTTGCAACCCTATTTTATTGTGGAGTTTGTTATCTTTCTATTCCTTTTTTATTACACAACATCTTGAATTTATTAGGCAAGTAGTTTTGTCTTTGATGTATTCTTAATGCTTTTATTTTTTTTATCTAATTGATTCTCTACTAAATTCATATATTTTATAAAACAACTTAATGTTTTTGTGAGAAATTAAATAGATATAACCATATCGAGTATAGTCATCTATAAAAGTGATGAAGTACATAGCCCCATATTGTGCCCTTACGCTCATTGGACTATAAATGTCTGAATGAATCAATTGCAATGGATAGAAATCTCATGTTCACTTTCCAAATGACTTCTATGAAATGTTACTAGCTAGATAACGTTTACAAATAGGTAAATCTACTTGATGTAAATTACCTAGGAGACCTTCTTTAGCTAATCGACTTATTTAATTTTGACCAATATAACATAGTTTAATGTGCCACAAAATTGCATCATTATTAGAATTGTTAAATGATGTAAACATAGAATATCTTATATTACTATTTGAATAAACAACATCCAAAATAATAAGACCTTCTAACTTAAAACCATGACTACATAAAAATTTCCAATATATAAATCCATAACACCATGGTGAAAATTTACATAAAAACCAAGACTTATTAAAACCAACATAGAAATTAGATTTTGTAAATCTTTAGAACATACAACACTTCATATAGAATCAAGGATGACCACCAGATATGTCTAATTTGCATGTTCCAATCTCTTGTATAACAATCCTTGAGTTGTCTCTTACATAAATCCATCATGTTCCAAACATAATTTTTTGAAATTCTAGGAAGGCATCTCTATCCTTCGCTACATGGTTGATTGCTCCCTACAATCCACAAAAGATGTGATTTAGGTATAAAAATATAACAAAAGACATCAAATGTCTGTATAATAAGATTTACCTTTTTTGTGCTCGCTATAATCACCAGCGAAAGCACTTCACGGTATTCATGCTCTCCTTTTTTAAAAAAAGTTTTCCTTTTTAATATTGGTTCCATTTTGCCTTTTTTAAATCCTGAGTATAGTGGATATTTCTTTTACCAATTTTCTATTTAGAGCTTCCGATTCATATCTCCATATAAGCTAAAACCAATTGCTTATACCTTAAAAGACATTTTAAAGGCTTCAAAATGTTCTTCTAGTATAAGATGTCTCGTAGCATCTTCTATCATTTTGATACTTTCATTGTAAGTTAGATACATCTTCGTATGCAACCAACTCTGAGGTAATGAACGATCATAACTTGTACTTGCTGCTTATTTGATAGTTCGTGACCAACATCATGCAACTTGCTTATATGTTTGACAAATGTGTCAAATGTCTTTGTATTGTGTTTTCTAGCCGTTTCTTATATGTTTCAAACTTGATATTGAGTGAGCTCACTTTGACCACTGAGATGTCTTTAAAACTTGAAGCTATAAAGCAGACCACATGTCTATAACAATTTCATATATGCAAAACTCATACATGATATCATTATCCATATTGCTCAATAACGTAATGTGGGTTAATTAGTTCTTTTTCTTCCATATTTCATAACCATCATAGTCCCTTTTATGTTCGGTTGTATTACCTTCCTTAAGAACATATATGGTTATTTTTAATTGTTTGAGAGTCTCGAGCTCTTCCAGTACATATTGTATTTTCATGTTCCAAATATCATAATTGTCGCCTTGTAATTTTTCACTTATGTTGAGTTTAGTAATAATATTCATTAAGCAGTAGCCAAAATAGAAACACGAAGTTTCTACAAAAAGAAATAGTGTGATATTATCATATTGTACATGTATGTTACACGAATAATTGGTTTTAAATTATCTACAAAATTAAAATAGCAAATATATTCTCAATAATCATTTGTATGATAAATGAATAACAATTATCGTACTGAAAAAGAATTGTCAAATAGCATTCGGATAATATGTGAGCTGATAATTTGAATAATACCAAATTTGACATACATAAATAAATATAATTCATGTGAAATTGTACTTATTCTATTTAAATTATAAACACATTTCTAATCATTATGGAACTAATCAAATTACATTATGAATTAGAAATTTGTTTCTAATTCTTATACTAATAACTTCAATTTAATTAGAACACTATTTTGGATTTTATGTTTTGTTTGAATTGATGAAATTTAATTCAATTAGAAACTTATTTCTAATATACTATTAAACTCATCGTTTGTTTTACACACACACACACACACACACACACACACACACACACACACACACACACACACACACACATATATATATATATATA
>JANTNU010000002.1:8156209-8173603 GCA_024752395.1 Erythroxylum havanense
AATAATAATAATAATAATAATAATAATAATAATAATAATAATAATAATAATAATAATAATAATAATAATAATTTTATAACTAAGTAATTATGTGAATTCCTTAAGAATATTTTTTATCCAGCATGTCCTCATTTTCATTCCCAACTCACTTGAAATAGATAAAGATAGGAGAGACGACGAGTTTACTTATTGGGTTAACTACAAAAAAATCTCAAACTTTGCTCAATTTTGTAATTATAGCTCGAACTTTAAAAAATAACAATAAAATGCTTAATTTTTTTTTCAATTCTAGTGCGAACTTCAAAAAGTGGCAATAAAATACTTAAACTTTCAATTTTTTCTAATCCTAGCCCCGACGTTAGTGTTTACGTTAAGTTTACTGATGTGATTTATCACGTATTCTAAAAATCTTAACTATTAATACACGTTAGTCAAAATTAACACAACAAATAAAAATTAATGAAACGACGTCGTTGTTAAAGATAAAATCCATAAATCAGTTTACGCAACCTCAACCCTTTATTTTCTATTTGTTCTTTTGGCGTCCCAAACTGCATCAACAAGCTTTTCATTTTCTGTTCATTCACCCAATGCCCTCAGTGTGAGAGCTTCGGGGTTACATAACCTAAAAATTGAACGGTGAGGACGTCGAGAATACAAACTAAAAACAAAAGGAAAATTTGAAAATAAAGCGTGAGGTCATCGGGGTTGCGTAATCTGATCTGTATCATTTTAACTTAACGGAGACACTAATGTCAGGCTACAATTGAAAAAAATTAAAAGTTTGAGCATTTTATTGTGACTTTTTTTAAGTTTAGGCTTGAATTTAAAAAAATTAAAAAATTGAGCATTTTATTTTTACTTTTTAAATTTTTGATTATAATTGCAAAATTGAGCAAAGTTTGAGATTTCTTTTGCAATTAACCCTTATTCCCCAAACTCAAGGAATAAGTAAACCTTTAGATTATATATTCTGTATGTTTTCTTCGACCAAGCAAGGGAATAATCTATTATCAAGAATATATCAAGAATGAAATGATGATTTTAGTCAACCAAACACTCTGTAAGAGTTAAATATTACCTATTTACAAGTTTAGGTTGACTACAAGATGAATTATAAGGATTTCTTTATAAACAATCCTTTTTCTCCTGAAATTTTCTAAGTGTTTAGAGTTCTAATGAAACAAAAACACCAGAAAAAATTAGAAATTATTGATAGAAAATTATCGACGATAAAAATATTGTAGGCAATTAATAACGAAAAATCAATTTATGTCAGTAACATTGTTGGAAAAAATTGTATTTTGCGATGGACAAAATATTCGTCTGTATAGGTAAAGGAAATTATTCCAATAATTTTTTCGACAAAATATAGCGACCAAAAGCGATATCCATCGATAAATTAGGCAAGCTTGGCGGTATATATAAATGTCAGGGTGTACTGACGGGACTAGATTCTGTCAGTGATTTACCAATGGTATAACTATTTTGTCAGTAAAATTAAAATCTAAATGCCATCATTTGTTTCGGATTCAACATTTTTAATAAAACAAAAACGACGTCGACATCATTTTCGTTAAACATTAAACCTACCCACGAACCCCACCCTCTCGTTCATCCTCATTTTCTCCTCTCCCTTTCTTCGTTTTCTCCTCTGTTGCAATCGCTGGTTCCTTGTTGCTATTGTCATCTATGGTTCTCTGTCGTCCATCATGCGTGCTTCAGTTTTTTGCTGTTTGTCCTTCTCTGCGTCCATCTTCTTCCATCACGTGCCATCGTCATTGACTTTGTTTAAACAAACGTGTGGGTGCTTGTTAGAGAACAAGTTCACTGAACAGACCCGATATGAGAAATCCATTAGGAACATTACTTGTATGTCTATGGAATTCTCATTATGATGGTTGTATAAGTGCTTCTTTGACTTGAGATCATCAAAGTTATCTTGTATGGGGATTGATATGTTTTGGTACTACTCGTGATCTATTTTATCAAAGATCGTTAAATGGTAGTCATTGGATATAACATGAACTATATGAAGATAGTTGAATGATAAAGATATGATTCATCACCCTAAAGTAATTAGGGAGAATGTTCCATTGTTCTTGATTAATATTGATTCAGGAAATCCTTGGCCAAGGTGGAATGATATTTTGTAAACAGTTTACAAATATCATTAATTGAATCAATAGCTAATGGCGGAGAACTAATATAATTAGACTCAAAATAGAGTAGACATTAATTTCATGCTCTTTGTCTAATTGGAACATTATTTGATGAAAGGATTGAATTATACGGAAAAATCATGCACGGAAAGGTTAGTCAAAACCACTTTGACATTCCTAAATATTTGGGTGGTCATGATGCGTTGCTAGACGCCAATCTTGATATATGATTATAAATTGTTTAATTGGAGAATTAAAGATAAATTAAAAGGAGTTTTAATTTATCTAATTCTAATTCTAATTATGAATTAGAATTATAATTTATAATCATTGCCAACATATTTGGAAACCTAATGGGTATCATATATAGAATGGGTTGGAGAGAGCAAAGTTGATTTAATCAAGTTGGACTTGATTATAAAGTTTTAGAAACTTTATAATTAAATATGAGATATTTAATAAATAAGGATCAATATAAGATATTGAATCTTATTTGGGCATAGTTGGTATTTAATTAGAATTATTAGTAATTTTAATTAAATTTTAATTGAAATTAGAATTTAATTTCAATTAAATTACTAAAGCGTCCAGAGCTTATTATAAATAGGTTTAAACTCTATGGAGCTAGCACTTCATGGTTAATCCTCTTTGTAAAAACTACAGAGTTCTCTCAACCTGTTCTGTGGATACTGTTAAAGGTCGGACACTTGTGCGACTACAGTGGTTGAGGCAAATCGGTTTCGATAACGATTCGAGAGATGCATCAAGATAAAGATCAAGCTTTGAAATAAGGTACGAATTAAATTTCTGCTTTATTTTGATTCGTGTTAAATCATTTTATAGAATAAATAGATCTTGTTTTCGGGAAATCAAAGGTCACAAAAAAGTTTCGTGATTATTCCACTGCAGTTCGGATCATATCCCAACCCAATTTCCTAAGCCAAAGATGAATTCTTTCAAGATTTGTACTTGATTTCTTATCGACGATATAGGTGGGCATTGGAAAACTTAAAGAATAAAATTCTAAATTTCAAAATGCTAAAGTGTGTTAGAATAATATTTGAATTGAAGAGATTATTTGATTTTGGTAAAAGAAAATATAAAATACCGAAAAACAAATTGAGATAATGATAAGGTCTACTTTTTGTTATGTTTCTTGTAATTTTTCTTTTCTTGCTAATGTTTTTATACTTCTTCCCATATGTAACTCCTTTAAGCAGTTCTCTTATGACTCCCAAACCTCTGATTTAACTAAAGGAATACTTGAATATAAAGGAATGTTGGGAATAACAATTATATTAAGATTCCTCAATGTTTAAATCTCACCCATAATAAAAGTTAAAAGATTTTCTTTATTTGAATTTCAAATTCCTACTACTCTCCTAGGGTATACCTATTTTGTTATGAATTACCCATAAAATTCTTTTGAATATTTGAAATTTACTTCCTTAAGTGATTCTTGGTTTTGGCTCCCATAGGTGTTGATCTTTCCACAAGTAGAATTTAAATCCTTAACTTGACCCTTGTAAAAGCTCTATCAAGGATGCTTCTTTTTTAAATGTCAACTTGATATTCTCTTACCCTTCTAGTTCTTCATAATTTTTTATGATTTGTTGCATTCAAAATTTGACTGTTGCAGTTATAGTTACTACCACTTTTCTTTGTGAAAATCTATTTATCAGGTTCCTTTATAATTGGAACATTCATCAACATATTAACAGACACAATGAAAGTTATTGTCACCAACATTTCTAACCATGGACTAATCGTTTCTTCATCCTTGCTTTTTAATATTCTAGACAACTTTTGAATATACATTAGCTTCACTTACTCAACATATATTTTATTTGCATAATTGGATTTTAAAGCTTGAACAAATTTTAGTATTCGATTTAAAAATGGGGAATGCTTAAAGTTTAGTGATTTGGTACCTAAGGCTTTTTAATGATTTTGTATTTTGAATTTGGTTGAATATTTAACTTGGATAATTGAAAATTAAATCCAGGCTTGAGATTGAATTTCATGTAGACGAACTAGGCTTTTATTTTATTTGTTTACCATTATTTACATAGATGAATTTCACCTAGATGAATTAAGCTTTAGATTGAATTTTACCTAAAGAATTATTTTTAGTGTCTAACCTAGAAAAGCCACCCTGTTTGAAATTGTATCATTTCATTTGTCTATCTAAAATGTTAGAGTTATTATTATTCTTCCCTCTAAAAGTTACTTTTTTATTTTAAATTCATGTTCTTGGTTTTTCATAATTGAATTTGTTTATGTAGGAAAATTTTAAGGTGACAAAATAAGCTTCTTAAGATTAAGAACATAGGTTTGCTTTGGCAAGTAATATTGTTAGCTTCTCCTATTTCTATTAGTCACAATTATTTCCTTTTTAAATTATAATGCATATTTAGTTTGTTAGTATTAATGACTTTGTTAATATTTCATAATATATTTAAATTTTCTGAATTTTTGAATGATTCAAGGTTCAATACACTTTATTCCATTGTGTTTCCTTATATTGATCTTTTAATAACATGTACCACAAGTTTGTAATAGAATTAATTGACTAATGCTACTGTTCTAGCCTTTAAATGGTTAGTTTTTGTTTCTAATGAATGTTTTAGGATATTTTAAGTATAAATAAATTACATACGAATTATAGGAGTGATCTTAGGCATAATAGAGAGTTGTTAAGAGTTTTGAGAGGCAAGAGAGTGGATTTATTCATTACTTAACATATATTGAGACTTTGTTTATTGGTTTTATTATGAAAATTACTTTTTTTTAATTTGTATAATTAGTACAATTAGGAAAATTGCTTGATAATTTGAAACAATGAATCTAATTTAGATTATATGACTAATTAGCTATGTCATTTGGTCTTACTAATGCACTTAATATTTATATGAAGTTAATGAATTAAGCATTGTATAAATATATAGGTGGGTTATACTTGTTTACTCTAATGAAATTTCAATGTATGACAAACTCCTAGAAATGAAATTTAAACATATGAATATAAGAAATTCATAGGTTTAATAGACATGAAAATTCTTTACATAATAAACCCCTAAGACGATATATAGGCTGAAAACCTGTGTTAATGCTTATAGTGAAATTTGGCATTGTATGCAACAAAAATAAATGCAAAACTATTGAACAAGTGTATTATATTAAATATGAGATTTTCTTTTTCGCAGGCCCTATTTTATGTTGAAGAGCATCACTCATCCTTCTTTTTTGTAGTATGTGTTTGTCTATCTGTCCAGATAAGTTGTTCAACTAATTATGTCTACCATGTGTGTTGCTTTAATGGTACGAGTAATTGTGTTTGTATTTTGTGTGAATGCAAAGGAGGTCTTGATTTTGTGTTGTTGTTTACAATATTCTTATAATCATTGATGAGTGTTTATTTTCTTCTTTAATATTATAAGTATTTATGTTTGGGTTTTGTTTGAATCATTGATGAATAGATATATGAATTATATAAGTATTTACTATATATGGAATGAGTTTGAGATCTTATGGATGATCCAATGCATAATAAACCCCTAGGATGGTATATAGGATGAAAACTTGTGATGCAACTCCCATGAGGCTTATCGATGAAAAAATTTATGAGCTTAGGAGTCACAGTGAGAACTTGCTTTCTCAATTCATATGGGGTAACAATGTCGTGTACTATAGTGCTTGTTTAAATTCAAACTTTGGAAATGAACTTATAGGTGATTAATTAAAACATGAATACTTGAAATTCATTGTGATTAATTCAAGCTTAGTATTAACATAAGAAATTCATAGGTTTAACAAACATGACAATTCATTGCATAATAAACCCCTAGGATGGTATATAAGCTATAAACTTATGATGCAGCTCCCATGAGGCTTATCGGTGAAAAATTTCACGAGGTTAGGAGTTACAAAGAGAACTTATTTTCTCGATTCATATGGTGTAACAATTCCATGTACCATAATGCTTGTTTAAATTCAAACTTTGAAAATGAACTCGTAGGTAATTAATTCAAACATGAATACTTGAACTTCATTATGATTGTTTGATATAGTATTGGATTTAATAGATGTATGTACTTTTGTTATTTCTTAATATCAATTCTATCAATAAGTCGTCTAACTTCTATTCATATTTGGAATATTGTTAGAATAATTGATAGATAGATGTATGAAGTATAGTTCATTTGTAAGGTTATTATGAGTTAGAATGTGTGATTGTCCAGTCACTAAGGTGGAATTGGTTTTGATTGAGTTTTCTAATTGTGAACTCATATGGTGAGATAGGTTGGTTTCAATTTATAGGGGAACTGGTCAGACACTTGTAAAAACTTAGGGGATTTTGTGTGAAGTAAAGATTTAAATTTGTTGTAAACTTAGAGGAAATTAAGGGTACTAACTATGAAATCACTTTTTTAAATAACAATTTTCTGGAAATGAGTAATGTTGTTAGATCTTAGATGTATAGATGATTAACACCTGATGGTTTTATTATTCCTGAGTTTGTTGAGGGAGTTGAGGCTTTTATTCACTATGCATGTTCTCAACCAGCATATATGGATGGCCCGAAGATCAGATGTTTAAGTAAAAAGTACAAACATATTCTTTTTCTTCCCATTGATAAAGTGAATCTCCATTTATTCAAAAAATGGTTTGCTCCAAATTATTTTGAATGGACACGACATGGGGGGCCATTGATTTGTGGTACCTCAATGGGTGGTTTGCTCCATATTGTTTTGAATAGACACGACATGGGGAGCCATTGATTTGCATCACTTCAATAGGTAATGAAGTAAACTCGTCAATAAATGTGGATGAGTTTGAAGGGGGGACTAGATTTTGAACAAATAATGTGGGTGTTGAAGAAAATCCTTACATGTAAATGGTTTATGATGCAGCCGGTTATATCTTTCAGGAAAATATAGAAAAATCTTCAAGAACCAAAACCACATGCAAAACAGTTTTTTGACTTACTACAATCAGTTGACTAAGAATTATGGCCAAATTGTAAGATGACGACTCAATTGTCTTCAATTGCTTGAATATTGAACATAAAGTCTGAAGGGCATATCTTTGATCGAAGTTTTGATAAAATTCTTTGTTAGTATAATGAATAATTACCTTTTGATCATACAATGGTTGATAATTTTTACAATATGAGGAAACTAATTAGAAGTCTTGGTTTGCTAAGTGAAAAAATTAATTGGATTAAATTGGGGTGTATGTTATTTTAGGGAGATGATGTGGAATTACAAGAGTACAAATTTTATGGTCAATCTAGGTTCAAACCTAGAAAGCATACTATAAAACAAAAATTAGTACCTTAGAAGCGAACGTATTATTTCCCACTAACTTCAAGACTTTAAAGACTACATGCCTCTAATGTTATTGCATCTCACATGAGATGGCATAATGAACATAAATAGGAAGATGGAATAATGAGCCATTATGAGTTTATAGCTAAAAGTCGAAATGTTCAGTTGGGATTGTCGACGGATGGATTCCAACCTTTTGGTCAATCCACCCAATAATATTCATCATAGTCTATCATAATTACCCCTTATAATTTGCCTCAATGGATGTGTATGAATGGGGCATATATTTTCTTGACAGTGATTGTGCTAGGGCCTAGAAATCCAAAGCATGAAATTGATATATTCTTATAATCATTGGTATATGAATTGCATCATCTTTGGGAATATCACGTGGAGACATATGATGTGTCTCTTAAAGAAAATTTTATGTTGAGAGTAGCTTTGATATAGAATTTTGGTGATTTTCTGGCATATGTTATATTGTCTAGATGGAGCACAACATGGAATTAGCTTGTCCTTATTGTGGTAACGATTTTGGTGCGTTTTATCTTCCAAATGGCGCTAAAACATCTTGGTTTGGCAATCACAGAAAATTTCTTCCTCCAGATCATTCATTTTGATGTAATAAACAAAATTTCATTAAGAATATGATGGTACAAACACCTCCTCTCTCTCACAAAGCTAGTGAAGAGATATTGCAAGAGATTGGTGAATTAGGGTTGTTAAAAGTTATAGGACTTAAAGCTAATGAAGTTAATACAAACAATAGTAAAAACTTTGGTTAGAGAAAACAAAACATCTTTTAGGATTTTCTAGGAAACTAATTTGATACGTTATAATCTAGATGTGATGCATATTAAAAAATATTTTTAACAATTGGTTCAATACCGTAATGAACATTAAAGGTAAGGCAAAGGATAATGCAAAATTACGAGCTAATTTGAAGCTTTTTTTGTAGAAGGAATAAGTTAGATAAAGGTCTTAGCACTGGTAAATATTCGAAAGCATGTGACACTTTGGATAAAAAATAAAAAGAAAATTTTTATGAATAGTTGCAAAGTCTAAAGTTTCCCGATGGATATGTTTCAAACTTGACAAAGTGTATGGATATGAGGAAGTACAAATTATTTAAGATGAAAAGTCATGATTATCATGTGTTTATGCAAAGGCTAATTCCAATTGCATTTTGCCAGTTGCTACTGAATAAGGTTTGAGAAGATATAACAAAATTAAGTTTATTTTTCAAAAGCTTAACATCATTTAAAATAAAGTTAGTTGAAATGGAAAAACTAAAAAGGAAAATTCTAGTAATCTTATGCAAATTAGAAGGGATTTTCACTCCAAGCTTCTTTGAGTATATGGAGCATCTACTTATTCATTTAGCATACAAGGCTAAACTTGTTGGTCTAGTTTAATATTGATGGATGTATCCATTTGAGAGGTAATTACAATAAATATTTAAATTGGTGGTATAGTATGTTTTAATCACAAAATTGTATATCAATAGCTATTTGTAATGTAGTTATTTACTTGAAGAAAAATGTCAAAAACAAAGCTAGAGTTAAAGGTTCGATATGTAATGCTTATTTAGTGGAGGAAGCAAGGACATTTTGTTCATATAATTTTGAGCCACATGTGCATACAAGAGAAAGAAAAGTTCCTCATAATGATAATAGGGGAGGAACGGGTAATGTTGATGATAACTTATCAATTTTCACATATCCTAGATGAACATATCGATGATCAATAAGAAGAATGTTAACAAAGGAAGCAATAGAGGCTATCAATGGTTATATTTTATTGAACTGTCAAGAGTTTCAACTTTTCGTGTAGTAAGTTGAAGTTGATTTTCAAATTGATTATTTGGGTTTCCGAAGTTATTGTTATTCACAACTAAAATACATAATAATGCCTTTAGATTATATGAGGAATGGTTATGCGAGCTAATGTCGAAAAAAACGCAAGATGATATCAATAAAGAAGTTAAAAGACACTTTCCTTGATGGTTCGAGAAATATGTAAGCTTTCACTTACAATTATTGAAATGATTGAATTATCATATCAAAATGTTCAAATGACAGTATATTATTTAATATGATAATTTTTTTGTAGGCCTCAGAAAATCCAATAGAGAACAAGTTCATGTGTGATATTGTGACAGGATCTTTGTGAACTGTTAAATCATATCTAATGTACTTCATTAATGGATACAAATTTCATACATAAAATTATGATCATAGCATGACAATAATAAATAATGGGGTTTGCATATAAAAAGAATTGATGGATTACTATGGTAAAATTATAGAGATATACATTGCCAATAAAGTGGAGTATGATATTTAAGTATGACTAGTTTGATCCAGCTCTTAATTTTGGTACAAAAGTGCACAACTAATACAATCTAGTCAAAATCAACCAGTGAAGAAGATTTAGACAATTTAAACATTTTGTTTTGGTGATGCAAGCGATCCAGTGTATTATGTCCCTTTTCTCAGCTTATGACGAGATAAGTCAGATTAGTTGGCTGCTTGCAAAGTAAAAACTACATGTGTTTTTGAATTACATGGAAACGAAGAAAAATAAGAGAATTGAAAGTGAAGTACTTCAAGTAGATGTTTATGAAATAAATGCATTTGTTACATATGACAAGAATGAACCATTGAATGATCCAAATAATGAATAAATTGAAATTTTTATTGGAGAGGATAAGAAGGGTAAGAGATCTTACAAGAATCCTAAATTTGATTCTAATTCTTTAGAAAAAGTAGATGATGATGATTTTGATTTACAACTATGTGATCATGATAGTGATTAAGTTGTTTTTGTAATAGAATATTATATGAATAAATCTATTATTACATCAACAATATATTGTTATATATTCAATTTATATTATTCTATTATTGGAATATTTAATAAATTATGAATTTAATATTAAAAATATATACCAAAGAGAAAACAGGATATGATGCGGCCAAGGTTAAGGTTTACCACGATTTGGAGCCAATTACTTTCCAAGTGAAGCTTCACATTCTGCAACTATTGCAGAATCAGGTATTGTACCTCCAACTACTACATATCTCGATGAGACATCACCTTCTGTACCTGTTGCTACACCATCCCGTAGCCCTACATTATCCACCACCCCTATATTGACAGAGATATAAGGGGTAAACATTGTGGATGAAAACCTCCAGCCTAGAGCTAAGAGAGTAGATGGAAAAACTTACATCATAATTGTCAATAATCTGTGAGTGAAAATACATGTATGCTAACACCATAAGTTTATAATAACGTTATAAGTTTTAATTTGAAAATGATCTAAAGTTGCTTATACATTAGGTCAGTTCCGTCTAGAACGTGCTCAAGAAATATGACATTCAAGTTTAACAAGAAGATTGATCTTAAGGGTTGTATATAGAAGAATATCTTTCAGGTGAAAACCATTTTTATTAGAAGTTTGAAGTACAAAAACTATATTCTTTCGTATTTTTTATATAATTAATTTTATACATTAATTAGATAAATATTGTAGGTTTTAAGTATTTATAGTATGCTTTTCTTTTTTTTTTCAGAAATATTTTTTTGAAATTCCAAATTTGAAGCAGAAATTTATAAAGTATGGGAGAGGCGAGCTTGTACACATTACAAAGACATTCTTGGTATGATACACAAGACTAGTTTACGAATTTCTTAGATATCTAAAGAAATATGACGTCGTTGGGAACAATATTGGACATCACCTTAGGTTAAGGTTAAATTGTCCGACATTTGTAGATCTAAGAGGGAAGGGGGATTAGGGATTAAACACTTACCAACATGGAATAATGTGTTGCTAGGAAATAGAATCTGGATTTTGTTCCATGACAATGAAGCTTTGTGGGTAAAGTGGGTACATTCCATAATTTTGAGGAGGAATTTTTGGAGTGCTCAGCCAAACAAAAATAGTTCATGGACTTGGAGAAAAATTTTAACAGTGAGGGACAAAATAAGGAACCAATTTAGATTTAGGATTGAAAATTGTGTCTCTACTTAATTTTGGCAGGATCCTTGACATCCAAGAGGAATCCTACAACATTTCTCTACTCTAAGGGTCATCAATGGCTCAGAACTAAGAATGATAGCAAAAGTGTCAGAAGTGATCAGAAATAACAAGTGTTGGCAACAAATCACAGTAGAAACCTTAGGCAACCTAGAGTCCCTACATCACCAACTGAACAACTCTCAACTTGATTGTTTGGAATCGATAGTTGGGCCAGCTAATCAACATTTTTACACCAATACATCAGCCTACATTTTTTTTGAGACCCTCAATTCAGAGAGTTCCTTAGTATAATCTCATTTGGTTTAAAAAGAACAACCCTAGGTGCTCTTTTATCCTATGGTTGAATTTTTTGTAGAAAGTTACAAACAAGAGATAGACTTCTCTACCTTCATACCTCAAATCATTGTTCTTTGTTTATTAATTAAGGACAATGAAACAATCAACTATTCATTCTTTGACTGCACATTCTCAAGAACAGTGTGGGTTCACTGCCTCACTCATTTCCAGCTTAACATCCCACACCAGATCAACATCCAATCCATGCCCAATTGGCTGAATCAATCCAATCATCCTCTCAGTAGCAATCTATAATCTTTGGAAAGAAAGAAATGCCCAAACCTTCAAAGATGAAGCAATGTAGGCGGAAAGATTGAACTCCAGAGTGGTCACCCAAGTTATGGAGCAACTCAGTGCAAACACCGAGGGAAGGTAATGGTAGGAGTTATTTAAGTAGCTAACATTAATATGCAGGTTTTGTTTTAGGTCATCAAAAGGAAATATCTCCAAATTCAGGCTGATGAAATTCAACCAAAACCAAAGGCAAGCCATTCAAAAAAGAGTTAGAGATCTTCAACATTCTATAGATCATCAAAGCAATAAAAAAATAAGAAGATCAGCATGTAGCATATCAGAAGGACAATCTTTGACCCTTAGGAAGGAGCTCAGGTTAACTTACAAAAGGAGCAGAAGCACAATTAAGGAGAGTCATCAAGGGTGCTAAACAAAAAGTGGTAAAGGTGCTCTACAAAGAGGTTCAATACTCTCTGTTGTTTGTAATTATCAAGGAATTGTACATAATAGTTGTGTTTATCTGGTTGAGTTGGTGTGTGAGTTAGTTGAAACATTTACAAAGGAGTTCAATGACTTCTAAGCAGAATGGGTACGGAAGTATGATTCAGATGGACAAGTTGTACTTTTGTTTTTGCTAAGCTTGTTTTCCTTTTTGGGAAAGATGATTGCAGAGAAGTGGGATTCAAATAAGATAACTCAGGAATTTGAAAAGAGAAACTCTAAGAGTGCAGTAAACAAAGAGGGAAGATCGGAAAGGTTGGGTATAGGGTAAGGAACTCGAGTTGACTGAGAAAGCTGCAATCCTAGAAGGTTTCTTAAGCTTAGATCATATATATGAAGAATGGGACAGAGAAACAATGGATGCAAGGATCAGGAAGAAAGGTAGTATATGCAGTAAGCAGCAAAGGAAGTTTCATACAACCGGGAAAAGCTGTCCAGTTAACATTGTAATCCAGCAAGAGATAACGGAAGGCATTGGAAAGAGTTGTTACAACTTTTTAGGTGTTATCATGACTGTTTTAGGGTGCGTTGTCTACCATGATATTGGTAAGAGATTGTTTTTATTGTACAATCTTATATTCATGATTTATTAAATATCTAATTTATCAAAAAAATATTGGATATCACCCAAAGTAATGTTCATTTTAGAGCCTAATTCTATAAACAGACGTCGAGGATCGGGGGAGAGAGTCTTCCTGTACACATTGGATGATTTATTACCCACCAGGAGTATGTAGAGAATCTTGTAAGTATCTACACTTTACATTTATATTCTGATCTTTTTTTACTTTGATGTGTAAATTTTGGAATGAAAATATGTGTGTATTATGGAGAATGATAATGTTATAAATGTCTAATGGTATATGTGACTGTGTTGTTAAGTGATTTTCTTTGTTCAACAGGGGGATAGATATCTTAAAAATAGAGGAAACTCTGCCAAAATTTTTTAAAATTGTAGTTCACTTATAATATTTTATTCTAATGCAGGAAAAGTCTACGGGTAAGAAGCCTAAAACCCCTAAGCTCTTTTTGCACACCCACACTAAGAGGTATGATGGTGTGACCTTTATTAACACCCGATGTAGAGAACTTAATGTATGTGAAATTTATGCTTTAATATTAATTCTTAATAATTACCACTTATTAACATACATTACCTCTTGATATGACCAAATACAAGAAAGCATTTAACGATGGTCTCAACACTCAGAAACTATTAATGAGAGTCAAGCATATCTTAATGTAGTGGGTGGTAGGGATCTTTGTGGAAGAATCTTCGGCTTAGATTTATTTGTGAACACATACTATTTGCAATCCTCCACATTTAGTACAACTATATCTAATATGCGATCTACAACCAATGAGAGAGTCGTTTATATATGTTATTTAGTTAAGGTAACTTATCTAAGAATAAGGAAATAAAGGAAAGTAAAATAACCTATTACATCCTAATTTGGAGCCATAAGAAAAAGTAATATATATTTTTTCTTTCTTCCATTTTTCGATATATGCCTGGGTTGTTTCTTCTTTATATACCAATAATGTACTTTTATTAAGTTTGGTTCAATTTTTCTCTTCATTTTTCTGTCACAAGTTTGGTATCTTAATATCTTAAAATGCTTCCTTCTAAAGGTACGTTTGTTTGCTCAAGATATTGCCCTTTTTTAAAGGCTGTTTGACATATACACAGTGAAATTTAGGATTCTTCTATAAGCTTGATAAATATATGGTTGATGTTTATTCTTTTTTTTAAATCAATTTCATTATTTATTGTTATATAAGTGGACAAAATTGATGCTACATTTTTTTTTCATTTTCTATAAAATTCTTGCCTCATGGTTTCACACACAAATTTATTTGCTTCTTTATTAAACATTCAAGTCATAATTAGCTTTTCATAAGCTATATTTGTTTACTGGTGGGTTTTTCCCTTGGTAGCTATGTACTTTGAAGCATGAAACATGAATATATTGTTTCAATGCTTAGAAAAAAGATGTTTACAATCTTACTATTATTATCTCAATGTTTATTTTTCAAAACTTATTTACGTCTTCTTATCTGACTTTTTTCTTTGACAGCCACATAATTGAGTTTTAGCTTTGACATTGTGGGACCTTCAAATTTACTCCTACATTATACAATGAAGGAGGAAAATGTATAATTTTGGAGTGGAAATGAATCGCTTATCAATGCTACAGTTCATACAAAAAAATAAGATACTTAGGTTATGGAGAGGTTCAATGTTTTAGTTATAAATTTTTTAAAGAGTCTTTTGAGGATGACATTATACTTAAGAAGTGAAACTCTCATTTCGACATGATTAATTAATTGAAAAGAAAACTATAAGATTGTAGAGGTACTTTTTGATAGAGTTGAATATCCTTATTTGATATATAACAAAAGATGCTATAAAGTGGGTGGCCAAGTTGATTGTGAGGTTATAGAGGGTGATTACACTAATTTTGGAGTAGGTGGTATAGAAGTTTACTTTGTTAGAGAAGGTGAATAAGGTGCTTGTGATGTTGTGGAAGGTCAATAATCTACTTATAGGGAGGATAAACAACCTGTCATTAATGATGCACCTAATAATGAATTTGACGATCCAACATATGAGAGTGATAAAGAAGAAGATAGTAACTTTTATTATTCTAGTTTATTTGAGTTTAAGGACATTTATGATGATTTGGTTGGTAAAGAGGTTGCTAAAGAAGTTAATTAGTCATTTTTTATAACGATGTATAAGATGTCCCAACAAATTATATTCATATATGTAGATAGATTCAGAGTATAAAGATTCTAAAGAGCTTGGTTTTGATTATGTGTATGTCAAAAAATGAGAAATGAAGATTGACTATTTTTTGTAAAAAAATGTTGTGGGTGGAGAATACATGCTTCTCTAATATAAAATACAACTACATTTCAAAAATATTTCAATCTAACCATGATTGTGGTCGAGAATACTAAAACAAAAAATGTAAGGCAATCTGGGTTGTAAGGAAATACCTCCTATATTTTAGACATTGTCGTACATGGGATATTATTGGGCATAATGGTACCCTTTTAAAGGACTTTAATTTTTAGATTACAGATAAGAAGACGTATAAAGAGAAGAATTTTGCACTATTAGAACTATTGGTGAGTGAAGAGGAGAAGCAATTTCAGAAATTCAGGAGCTATGGTTTAGCTATATTGGAGAATAACCCATGTAATAATTTTTATGATCTAGTATCCAGGTCGTATTTTTGATACCATGCACAAATGCTTAGGTAATTTTGTAAGAAGGGATTCTTGGTTAATTTTTAGGCTTTTAATATATGTGGATGGTTGTCACTTGAAGGACAAGTATACAGAACAATTACTATTGCGGCTCTGCAATTGCATTTGGATTCATAAGTTGGAGTTGGGATTAACTTAAAAATCCATAACTCTTAAATCTTCTTAGATGGTAAAGTTGAAAAATCAAAGCCGTAAACACCTTATTGTAATCAAACAATGGGAACCTTTGTTAGTATCTATCATCTTCCTTTAGCCTATCATTTTGAATATCACTTATTTTGAAAATTTCAATTCGAAGTCTTAATTCTCATATCTTCACGTGCATATTATTTGATACAAAGCCTATTCTTCTAGTACAAACCTACGCTAAGTAATTAGCAATAGCTCAAATCATTTTGCTATGGTTAGGCAATTGAAGAAAATTTGAAACAGGTTGAATTAGAGAACTGAAAAAGAGGCTAAAATGGAGAAGGCAAAGGGAATAAATATCTTTAACAGTGCAAAAGAGATGTGAATGCTTGCTACAGAGAGCAAATGAGGCAGAAAATTTGTTCTTCAAGGTTGGTAAAGCTTAAGGCATGCAATAAGCATATTATATCCAGATGACATTGCTCGATTAAACAAATGCGTAGGAATTAATCAAGTTGTAAAAATGCAAATTGAGAGTTCACATCATTTAAAAATAATTGGTCCATGTGGACCAAATTGTTATATGAGAATTTTCGTTACTTTTATTCATGCAAGTCAACCTCAGGCCGAGTGTTATTATAACTGAAAAACAAGCTGATTAACATAAAGCAACGGTGATACACGAGTGCACTAGGATTATAATTCCAGAGCTGAATGAGCAGCAGTAATAGCGACACTTCGCATCACAATTGTTTCCACAGTAACTCCTGGTCCAAAACCGATTAGGACTCCAAGATCCAATCCATCCCCTGTAGTAACCTTCCCTTCCAAGGAAGATCTTCTCATCTCGTCAAGAACAAATAGCACGCTTGGGCTTGCCATATTCCCATATTCTCTTAGCACAGAGCGACTTGCTCTAAGTTTATCCTCTTTGAGGTGCAATTTCTCTTCTAAACTGTTGAAAATGGTCGGGCCACCAGGGTGAACAACATAAAACAACGAGTTCCAATCTTCAATGCCAAACTGATTGCACGTTTCGAGTAAGTACTCAGCAATGTTGTCTCCAACAAACTTTGGCACACCTTTGGACAAGTAGTATGCAAGCCCTATCTCACGCACATGTCCTGCTATTGCATCTTCCGAGTTGGGGATAATTTTCTGGTCAGCCAACAAAAGTTGGAACCATGGACGCTCAACTTTGGGGTCTGGATTGGCACCAACAATTGCTGCTGCAGCACCATCTCCAAACAGTGCCGAACCAACCAAAACATCTAAATAGTCATCTGAGGGTGCGTGGAAACAGAAAGCCATTATCTCAGAGCAAACAATAAGAACGCGTGCGCCGGAATTGTTCTCGGCGATGTCCTTGGCTAGACGG
>JANTNU010000002.1:8174800-8189697 GCA_024752395.1 Erythroxylum havanense
TATTAATTTCATTGCATGCATAATTCAAACATTAGGCTAGTCTTAGGATCAATTGGTACACTGGTTCCTTGAGAGTTCACCCGAGGTTGCATCCTGTGTTGCAATCCTTGGTATAAATTTTATTTGACCGGTTTCCGAGGATCAATTCTTTAATTGAACGATAAGCCGTGCAGTCAAAGAGTTACCGAAAACTTTTCCCCTCATCGAGAGATAGATCACAGGATTGAGTTGGTTCTTAGAGCGATCCCACCTGCATGTGCCCTATATAGGATGTCTCCGATAGGATTGGAGGAACTGCAGAAACAACTTAGTGAGTTGTTAGAGGCAGGGTTCATCTAACCATCTAAAGATCCATACGATGCCCCGATATTGTTTCAAAAGAAGTAAGATGGTATACTTTGGAAGTGTATGGACTATCGATTGCTGAACAAGATAACGATTAAAAACAAGTATCTGATACCTTTGGTTCAGGATTTGATCGATAGGTTGTCAAGGGCTGAGGTGTTCACTAAGCTGGATCTTCAGAGTGGGTATTGGCAAGTGCAGATAGTCAAGGGTGACGAGCAAAAGACAACGTGTGTAACTCGGTATGGATCCTACAAATTTTTAGTTATGTCGTTTGGATTAACATCAATATTATGAATGATGTGCTGTACGACTTTTTGGTTGAGTTTGTTGTGGTTTACTTAAACAATATTGTGGTGTATAGCGCTAACTTGGTAGAACATGTGGAACATTTTGGGCGATTGTTTGAAAGACTGAAGCAGCACAATCTCTACGTGAAGATGGAGAAGTGTGGGTTTGCTCAGTTGGGGATTAGATTCTTAGGTCACGTAGTGAGCAATGGTTAGGTCAAAATGGATTCGAGAAAGGTGAAAGCGATAGTTGAGTGGCAGGCTCCCATAATAGTACGAGAATTGCAAAGTTTTCTCAGCCTGGCGAACTACTATAGGTGGTTTATTGTGGGATACTCCAATAAAGCGATGCCATTAATGGACTTGCTGAAGAAGAAGCAAGAGTCGTATTGATCGAGTGCATGTAAGGAGGCATTCGAGAGAATTAAAGCTGCTATCTCAACAGAACCTGTGTTGAATTTCCTTATAGCATAGTTTCTTCGAGTGTGCAAGATAAACATTTTGAGAGTCATTGAAGGCTGAGTCTTGCTTAGGCAGACCTAAGTGAGACTGTCATGCAAAGGGTGTTGACAATCAACTTTGATGCAACTTCAAGTCTCAAAGATGACCTTTGTATCACTTAGCACTGTGGTTTTGCCTCTGTGTAGGTTTTGATAAGAAGACTTAAGGATGGGACAACCGCAGTGGCCAATGAAGGATGTGACATGTTTAGAAGTTGTTTTGTTTGAGTTTGAGTTGCATTAAATGTAATGAGATATATTGTATTTTGTATTTTGTTAAATGGTTTATAATAACCTTAATAAAGGTTGGCTTTTAAATTTATGGCATTTATTATGATAAACACAATATGTATGATATGTTATGTTTATAAAATAACATCTAATTATATGTAATGTATGTTTGCTTGAGTTTTTGGAAGTGTTTTGAATTGTTCTGTTTTGTGTGGCATTTACATATCCTTCTAGGGGATATGTGGGTGTTACATTTAGCACTAATAATACCCATAAGACAAAAAGTTGGCCAATGATCTAGCACCTTTGAGCCTGGTAAGAAGCAAATTTCCACCATAAAAGTAGAACTAATAGAGCCAGGGTGCATAAAATAAGAACTAATAGAGCCAGGGTGCATAAAATAAGAACTAATAAAGCCAAGGTGCATAAAACAGTTGGTAAATGTGTTACGTGTATATGTGCCAATACTACTATATTTTTTCCTATCACAAATCTATCACTCATTAATTACGTAAATGCACTTATCATTGGTAAGAAATATAATGGTAATTAAAGGTTGAATCTCATGAAGAAGTCATATGGATTGAAAATCCAAACATGGTTAAATAGTGTAAGGATTATAAATATAAAGAAGATTTTTATGGTTTCTAATAATTAAAACTGAAACCTAGATAATAGTTAAGGAAATAGTGATAATTTATTAATAAAGAATTCAACTAAATAGATATTTTTAAATTAATACTTCTCTTATTAGTAGTTTAACTTCATGATTTAATTAACCTAGATTGGTTATAATCTTTAGATCAATAAGATCTCTTAGAAACTAAAGTTGGACTCTCACAAGCTATAACTATCTACTTTTTAGTTTGTCAATCTATATCTCTATCATTGTTAACATCCTTTTGAATGCATTAAGCTCTACTAAATTATATGAAAGGTTTTACTAAGTCAAGAAGACTTCACTTCTATTAATTTTGATGACAATCAAATAACAATAATCTTAAAAGTGTGTGAATTGTTTTCATAAGTTTGTTAAGTGCGCAGAAAAATGTAAGTGAAACATAGTCAAACCCAAAAGATACGCAAAGTCACACCAAAAGATACGTGATCAACACAGAAAATGCATGTTCAACACCAGAAGATGTGAAGTCATCATAAGAAGATACACATCATCACAAGAAGATACAATTCATCACAAGAAAATGAACGTCATCACAAGAAGATATGTCATCATAGGAAGATACACGTCATGATAAGAAGATACACGTCAACACTAGAAGAAGTATAGTACCAGACAAAGAAGAAGGAAACTATTCTAGAACATCAGTCAGTTAGTTAGTTGGAGTTAGTTATAGGACTCAACTAATAACGGTTTCTAAAAGATTCAAGAAACAATTTCTCAAGAAGACAGATGAAGACTTAGGCTATAAATACTAGTTTTAGTTGTAAACTAAATAACAGTTTTACAAGAGAGAAAATCTGGTTGTACAATACTTAGAGAAACACTGTACTAAAAGTGCGAAAGAAAGAGAACGAATACATTTGTAACGTGAAGCTCAAAAATATCTTTCCTAGAGAGAGAAAGAAAGGCTAGAGCCTACAGAGGCTAAGAAAGCAGCTAAAGAATACTTTGTAAGAGAGACTTAAAGAGGCTTTGCAAGTGTAGAAAGAATAATTGTAAAGTTGAAGAGTATAATAAAATCTCAGACAAACTTTGAGGACTAGACGTAGCCCAAGGCTAAGGGTGAACTAGTATAAAATCGTAGTGTCTATTCTCTAACCATTATCCTTTAATTTTCTTGTAGTTAAAAGAGTAGATAATAATTCTTACGATTGCATTACTCATCGACTTTAGTAAATTGTGTTTGTAACCATCAGAATTTTGTAAAGAATTTCAAAAAATTCCTAAAGAATAATATCTTTGAAAATTTTACACAATTCAACCCCCCTTTTGTGTATTTTACATATTATATGTGATTTTTATATTAACAAGTGATTTACTTCAGTTAGTATCAGAGTGAGATTTCTAAGAAACACTGTTACAAAGTGAGGACAAAGATCCATGGTTGAATCACTTGTTTTTATAGCTAAAGGTGCCTCAGTCACAAGACCTCCTGCATTCAATGGTGAAGATTATCATTATTCGAAGGACAAGATGCGGCTCTTTATAGAATCCACACATATTAATCTTTGGAATATCATTGAGAATGAAACATATACACCAACAGACGACGAAGGCAATAGCATCTCTCCTGACAAATGGTCAGCCGATTAGAAAGCTCGATTTTAATTAAACTCAAAGGCTAAGTTCCTTTTAAGTTGTGCCCTAAGCAGGAGTGAATATGATAAGATTCATGGATGCGAATCTGCAAAGAAAATGTGGGACACATTAGCCATTGCACATGAAGGTACAAATCAGGTGAAAGAGTCCAAGATTAGTATTCTTTTTCATCAATATAAGTTGTTCAAGATGAAAGATGATAAGACTATTGATCAGATGTTTGGACGATTCTAAACAATTGTTAACAGACTTAAAGCTCTTGGGAGAATCTACGATAATTAAGATCATGTAAGAAAGATTCTCATAAGTCTTCCAAAAAGATGGAGACCTAAAGTAATGGCAATACAAGATGCCAAAGATTTAAGTAAGCTGAAGCTCGATGAATTGCTTGGTTCACTAAAAATACATGAAGTAAAGCTTGATGCAGAAGATAAACCTAGAAAAGATAAACCTATCACATTAAAGGCTGGTTAGAAGAATCAGAAGATACAGAAAAATAAAAACACATCTTCAAAAGCATTAAATATTGAAGAAATCAAGAATGACGATGTTAGTGAATCTGGCCAAGATTAAAGTGAAGAATGATGATGAACTATCCTTCATTTCAAGAAAGATTAGGAGGATGTGGAAAAGGAAAACAAAGGGAAATAAAGACTTTTCTTTTAAGAAGAATAGCAAAGATGATTCAAAGAATGAGAAAAGTTCTATCATCTATTATGAGTGCAATAAACCAAGACGTTACAAGTCCAAATGCTTATTGCTCAAAAGAAAACAGAAGAAAAGTAAAGAAAACAAAATGAACATGATGCAACTTGGGAAGATTTGGATTCATCTGAATTTGACTCGGACTCAGAAGCATTAGAACAAGGCAATATATGCTTCGTAGCTAAAAAAGAATGTGACGATGAGATCTTCTTTCTTGGAAAAAGCAACCAGCACTAATAATATTTAGACAGTGGATGCTTGCGACATATGATAGGAAGAAGGTCTATGTTCCTAGACCTCCAAAATAAGCAAGGAAGATTAGTAACTTTTAGATACAACTAGCAGGGCAAAATAGTTGGAATCGGCAAAATTGGTAAAGATTCATTTGCGTCTATTGATAATGTTCTGCTAGTTGAAGGCTCAAAACATAATCTAATTAGTGTAAGTCAATTATGTGATTTTGGTTTTGAAGTATCCTTTAATCAAAATTCTTCTGTAGTAAGAAAAAACAAGGACGGTTTCATATTCTTTTCTGCCTAGAGACGAAATAATTTCTATAAAATTAACTTAGATGATTTGAAAAGTCACAATATGTCATGTTTTATATCAGTAGATGAGGAAAAACTGATTTGGCATAAAAAGCTAGGTCATGTTAGTTTTAAACATATTTTCAAGTTAGTTTGAAATGATTTGGTAAGAGGATTACCAAAAATAAGTTTTAAGAAAGATTTCTTTTGTGAGAGTTGTTAAAAAGGAAAACAAGTTAAAACATCTTTTTTCTCTAAAAATGTTGTAACTTCATCTAGACCTCTAAAGTTATTACATATAGATTTGTTTAGTCCAACTAGAACACTAAATCTTGGCGGAAAGAAATATGGTCTCGTAATTGTTGATGACTTCACTAGATTTTGTTGGATATTATTTTTATCACATAAAGATGAATCTCTTAAGTGCTTTAAAGTTCTATCCAAAAAGTTACAAAATGAAAAAGGAAATTTTATTACTGGAATTAGGAGTGATCATGGTGGAGAATTTGAAAATAAAAAATTCAGAATATTTTGTGAAGAGAATGAAATTTTTCATAATTTCTCTACTCCTAGAACTCCACAACAGAATGGAGTTGTAAAAAGAAAGAACAGGACGATTTAGAAAATGGCAAGGACTATTCTATGTTAAATGAATTTTTCTAAGTATTTCTGAGCAGAAGCTGTAAATACAGCTTGTTATATTCAAAAAAGAGTATTTTTGGGACCTATTTTAAATAAATCTCCATACAAGTTACGGAAAGGAAGAAAGCCAAATATATCTTACTTCTATCCTTTTGGTTACAAATGCACTATATTGAATACAAAAGAAAAATTGGATAAATTTGATTCTAAGATCAATTTAGGAATTTTTCTAGGATATTCGATTACTTTTAAAGCTTATAGAGTTTATAATCTTGATTCTAAATCTGTTAAAGAATCTATGCATGTTAAATTTGATGATGATTCTCATCTAGATAGAAGAGATGATTTTGATGATAAAACTCTATTTGCTCCTTTAGTCAATAACCTAGACATGTCACCACTAGACGATCCACCTGATAAGGTAGAAGATATCTCTGAAAACTTTAGTCTTAGAAAAGACTGGAAGTACAAATCTTCTCACCCAGAAAACTTGATTATAGGAGAAACATCAGAAGGAGTGAGAACTAGGTCTAAATT
This sequence comes from Erythroxylum havanense, assembly GCA_024752395.1. Classification (NCBI taxonomy): domain Eukaryota; kingdom Viridiplantae; phylum Streptophyta; class Magnoliopsida; order Malpighiales; family Erythroxylaceae; genus Erythroxylum; species Erythroxylum havanense. Next base: position 8,180,859 of record JANTNU010000002.1, read on the forward strand.
TAGAAGAGAGGCAAATGTAGCTTTTGTTTCTGAATTAGAAACTAAGAAAATTGTTGAAGCTCTTCAAGATAAAGCTTGGGATTTAGCCATGCAAGAGGGGTTAAATCAATTTACAAGGAACAAAGTTTGGTCTTTAGTTCCGAGACCACCCAATAAGTCTATCATAGGAACCAGATGGGTATTCAAAAATAAACTAGATGAATCAAGAAGAGTAAACCATAACAAAACTAGATTAGTAGCTCAAGGCTATAATCAACAAGAAGGAATAGACTATAATGAAACCTATACTTCTATAGCTAGACTAGAAGCCTTAGGATTTTGCTTGTATATGTTGTTTTTCATAATATAAAACTATTTTAAATGGATGTGAAAAGTGCCTTTTTGAATGGTTTATAGATGAAGAAGTTTATGTAAAGAAACCCCTTGATTTTGAAGATACTAATAAAACAGACTATGTTTATAGACTTTATAAAGCTTTGTATGGATTAAAACAAGCACCTCGTACTTGGTTTGATTGTCTGAGTTCGTTTTTATTAGAAATGACTTTATTAAAGGACAAGTAGATAAGACTTTGTTTAAAAATGTATTTAAAATTATTTCATAATTGTACGAATATATGTAGATGATATTATTTTGGTGCAACTTCTAAAAAGTTATGTTCTAGTATTGAAAATCTTATGAAAAGTGGATTTGAAATGAATATGATGGGTGAATTGAAATTCTTTCTTGGTTTACAAATTAAGCAAATCGAAAAAAAGATTTTTATTCATCAACAAAAATATATTAAAGAACTGTTAGTCAAATATAAAATGGAGAAGGTCAAACCTATGTCAACTCCTATTCATCCTTCAATCCTCATATCTAAGGATGAAGCTGGTAAGAAGGTTGATCAAACCCTTTTCAGAGGAATTATTGGTTCTTTACTTTACCTAACTACAAGCAGACTTGATGTACTGTTTAGTGTTTGTTTGTGTGCAAGATTTCAAGCAGATCCTAGAGAATCTCATTATATTACTATCAAAAGAATATTGAGATACTTGGCAAGTTCTACTGATCTTTGTTTAATGTATGAGAAAGGTAAAGATTTCAGGTTAATTGGCTACTATGATGCTAATTATGCTGGAGATAGGATTGATAAAAAGAGTACAAGTGAAGGTTTTCACTTTCTTGGTCATAATCTAATTTCTTGGTCAAGCAAGAGGCAAAGTTTAATTGCTCTTTCTACTACAGAAGCTGAATAAATGTCAGCTTCAAGTTGTTATTCAAAGACGTTATGGATTAAGTATTAGTTAGAGGATTATTTTATATAAGAAGATTAAATTCCAATCTTCTGTGACAACACAAGTGTTATCAATATATCAAAGAATCTAATACAACACTCGAGGGAAAAGCATATTGAAGTTAGACATCATTTTATACGAGATTATGTACAAAGATGAATCATCAGTCTACAATTTGTTAAGACGAATCAACAATAGGCATATATCTTCATTAAACCTTTGAGTGAAGATAGATTCAATGAAATCATAAGAAAATTAAATATGGTAACGTTGAATGACCATTTGTTTGATACGTCATGACCCAGATGATTCATACAAGAAGAAGATAAAAAGTCATAAGTTTTCAAGTAAATAGTAACGGTAAGTTATGAACGATAACTTTTCAAGAGTATGCATAAGAAGGAAATCTTCTCAAGATTCTGAAATACCTTCTACTCTAGAATTTTCTTGAAAAAATTTGAAACCGACTTGTTTAGTGCTCTCAACAAAGATGATTCAATACTCTGTTCTAAACTTCAAGTTCTTCTCGTTTCATATTCTTATTTTTGGATACTAATCTCGCTACATTAAACGAAATACATTTGTGTGTTTAGTGTTTATTTGTTACAGATCAAAAATGGAGAAATCTCTTATCTATGGAGACACGTTGATTTCACTTCCTTGAATCAAAATCAAATGGATATAGAACCAAAAATTGAAGCGGTTAGAAAAATTTCTTCAACATTCTTGAAAAGGTCTATTTGAATGAGATATATGAGTTTTGGAAGAATGCAAAAGTGGTGGACAACACCTTAATATCAATGGTGGATGGGTTGTCGGTTATAGTCACACAAGATTTATTGAGAAAGCCATTGGGTGTCCAAGTATTGGAGCAAAGCTGTTTAATAATACAAAATGGATTACTCAAGGTCGTGTAGATAAAGCGCAAATCAATTGACAACTATATGGAAGTAGTGATCCAGGAGTCAAGAAGGCTTCAACCCTTATTCCGAAGGCTAGGGTTCTACATTCACTACTTATCCACTATGTTCTACTAAGAGTATGCTCGACATGGTGACAATGAACAATGAACATTGTTTGTTTTATCTACTTAATCACCAACCCATTAATCTTCCATACTTGATTTTGAAGTACATGATAAAATCTAAGGGAGATTCTTCTAGCTCTTTACCTTACGACATACTGGTGACAAGATTCTTTAGAGAATCTGGAATCTTACTTGACAAAGGTAACAGGGTAAAAATGGATGTGAAGAGTGTTATTAATGCCAATACTATCCTCAGAATGGGAATAAAGTTTGAAGCTAAAGCAGATACAAGTTTTACACTAAAAGCAAAGTTTGAGGAGGAGCTTATAACAAGACGAAGCAGGAGTGGACATGTTATGTCTGAAAGACAAAGAAAACCTCGATCGATAGGAAGAACATCAATAGAAGAAAAAGCTGAACAATTATTTGATGTGCCAATACAAGCTAAGATGATTCTACAAAGTGTGAAAAATCAAGTTCAACAATCAATACAACAAGTATCTTTGAAGAGGAAGGCTGAGACTCTTCAATCAGAAAAATCCAAACAATCAAGAAGGTCACCAAGATTATTGACCTTATGACAATAAGAAAAAAAGAAGTAGAAAGCTCTGATTCTTGGTGGAGATTTTGAGAAGCAAGAGAAACGATAGCAGCTTACCAGATCAATTGTCTTTATTTTGCAAAGTCAATTAGTAAAATTATTTGGAGAGACAGAGATAAAAACGAAGTTAGTATTTGAAAGGAAGAAGGCTCAACAACAACTTTCTTCCAAACCTACAGAAGAACAAAAGAAGATGAAGCTTAGTCAGGAAAAGGCTTCTTCAAATGACAGAAGGCACAAACAGTTGAACGCCAATTAGTACCTTACAATCCTTCTCAACAAATCAACAAAAAGGATTTGAAAATGAAGATTATAGAAAAATCAGTACCTGTCTGAAATAGAAGTTCAATTATTATTAGAGAACCTTCTAAAAAGATAGTCAAGGTACAAGTGGAGCCTATACCAATAAACGATCAGACAATAAATCTTCTCAGTCATGAAGAACGAAGACTATATGGTATTCTGTGAGATGACAAGTCAAAACCATATCCAATGAAGATTTCAAATGATCATTATGCAATTTATTCAATTACAAGCAGAACAACAATAAAGATTGTTCTAGATGTACAATCAAGATGTTTAACCTTAGTAATAAATGAAGAAAAAGGGAAGAAGAAGATGTTTCCTGAAGGGCAGGAAGATGATCTTATAGAAGAATAGATTCAAGTGGTCGTGAAGAACAAAGACGATGCATGTAATGCCGCTTAACCTATATGTGTCTATGTATCACATCACATATTAAGGGCATCAAGGAATCAATTTGGAGTTTCTACCAAAGATGAAAGTTGGCACTGTGACAGAAGGAAGGTACAGAAGTATCACGGTTGAAGGTATCAATTTCAACTTAGAAACCTTTGTGCATTTAATCATGCATTTCAGACCTTTAGGTTTCATACCTTTAGTCAAAAATGTGTTACACCTTCTTAGGCAACCAATTCTAAAACTACCCAGACTTGGTGATCTTGATCTCCCAAAAGCAAAACAAACCTTCAAACTACCCTCAATCAAAATCATAGAGTTAGATGTTTTACCTACAGAATTATATGTTGTTGAAAACCTTCATTCGCTTAGTGAAATATAATAAGATCCTACTGTTAATTCAGAGTTCTTGAAGCATTTCATCAATTGGATGGAAGCTAGTCACAAATAGAAGGAAGTTCAGGAAACCTTAGTGAAAGATATTGAGGAAATTCATACTAAAGTTGATGAACTGGATGACTCAATGGGTGATATTCATGCGAAAATAGCACTTCTATGTGTTTCTATTGAACAAAACCTCAAGATGATCCGCACTGATATTCAACATATGTTTTTTGAAATTTTGAAGCGTCTAAGATGAGCAATCTTTTTTATTAATAACAAATAGGAGGAGAAGAGGAGAAAAGAGAAAAAGTGAAAATATTTGAAAGCATTGTATATCTTATGCATTTCTTGTGTTTTGCTTTGATTATTATTCATCTGAACATTATTTGCTTATTTGTCTAAATATCATTTTATCTTCTAATATATAAGTATTTGTTATCATCAAAAAGGGAGAGATTGTTAAGTCAAGAAAATTCACTTCTATTAATTTTGATGACAATCAAATAATAATAATCTTAGAAGTGTGTGAATTGTTTTCATAAGTTTGTTAAGTGCGCAAAAAAATGTAAGTGACACATAGTCAAACCCAAAAGATACGCAAAGTCACACCAAAAGATATAGAATCAGAAAATGCATTATCAACACCAGAAGATGCGAAGTCAACATAGAAGATACACGTCATCCCAAGAAGATACAAGTCATCACAAGAAGATACACATCATCACAAGAAGATAAAAGTCATCACAAGAAGATACAAGGCATCATAAGAAGATACACGTCATCATATGAAGATACATGTCGACACCAAAAGAAGCGTGAGAACAGAAGAGGCGCGATACTAGAAGAATTGACACCAGAAGAAGTATAGTACCAGACGAAGAAAAAGGAAACTATTCTAAAATGTCAGTCAATTAGTTAGTTGGAGTTAGTTACAGGACTCAACTAATACTGGTTTCTAGAAGATTCAAGAAACAGTTTCTCAAGAAGATCTAGTTCTAGTCGTAAACTAAATAACGTTTTTACAAGAGAGAAAATATGATTGTACAATACTTAGAGAAACATTGTACTAAAAGTGAAAAAGAAAGAGAACGAATACATCTGTAACGTGAAGCTTAAAAATATCTTTCATAGAGAGAGAAAGAAAGGCTAGAGCCTAGAAAGGCTAAGAAAGCAAATAAAGAATAATTTGTGAGAGAGACCTGAAGAGGCTCTGTAAGTATAGAAAGAATACTTGCAAAGTTAAAGAGTATAGTGAAATCTTAGACAAACTCTGAAGACTAGACGTAGCTCAAGGTTAAGGGTGAACTAGTATAAAATCACGACGTTTATTCTCTAACCTTATCTTTTAATTTTCTTGTTGTTAAAAGAGTAGATAATAATTCTTGCGATTGAATTACTCATCAATTTTAGTAAATTGTGTTTGTGATCATCTGAATTTTGTAAAAAAATTCAAGAAATTTCTAAAGATTAATATCTTTGAAAATTTTACACAATTTAACCCCCCCCCTTCTTGTGTATTTTACATATTATACGTGATTTCTATATTAACAAGTAATTTACTTCATGTTTCTCCTTAACACTAGGATGATCATATAGGTTTATCTTAAGCACCTCATTCAACCCATTATATCACGATATGCTCATAAGCAGGGTCTCTCGAGTGGTCCACAAGTAAATTCATATTAGAGTTAGATAGAGGAATGAATAAATCAGCATTAAGACCAATAAAAGATCGTTTGAAAAAGTATATCATATATCTAATTTTCTCTATCTAAACATAGAAAAATATTTAGCCATAAAACATATTCAAAAAATAAAAAATAGAGAAGTCATTATAGAAATAAATCTAGACGAACCCTTGATTCTCACTAATAGTTTAATGCACTGAAATGACATTTGTATTTGGATTCCTTAATGAACAACAACTTATGGTTGAGTTTGTAAGGGTTGCATAAGCCTCTTAATGGCAAATCTTAGATTTTGAGAGAAAAAGGTATTTATAATATATATTTTCCCTAAAATTTATCTAAATTTTTCCAAAAATTAGGATTTTAACACTTAAATATGTACTTCTTCGCTAAGACATAGACTAGGGCATAAATGTGGCCCAAACCTTAGGCTTAATTGTTTCCTTTGGTTGATAGACACGAACTCTACCATAATTGTGTTAATAATTCATGGATCTTTTTTTTCAAAATTAATAAATAGCCTTTAACATGAACATGTTGCTAAATCATGGATTTTTCTATTCCTTCTCTAACTTGCACTTGGTCTCTTATATGATCATAAATTGGGCTATTTCACTTGTTACACTTGATCTTTATATATGCTAGTTGTTCCTATAAAAATTGTATTTTTATTCGTGATTCTTCTTAAAATGATCTCTAAATCTTTTATTAATCTTATCCAAGGTATAATTGAAATCCACAAATTGATTAATACAATCTTAGGAGTTTTAGTTAGAAGAAAATTCAGTTTATCAACTAAGGATTAGGTGTAGATAGTTTAGAAAAAGATATTAGCATAAGATATGAATTTTCATGGTCTAATAAACAATATATTAAACTGAGTAGTGAAATTATGATTGTATAAGTAGTCCTAGCAGTATTTAAAGTCTAGGAACTACTATTTTCTTTGATTGTTTCTAAGTTTAATCTTTATTCTTATTAGCCAATTGTTCTAAATTATTGCTTTAATTTTGTATTTGATTTATCATTATCATAACAATTTGTTAGATTAGATTATAAACGGTAAGTACTAGTAATTTTAGTCCTTGTGAGATCGACCCATACTGACCAGTGCTAACTATAACTACACTATAAGCTTATGATTTAAAACTTTAAAATCATAATATATCAAAGGTCCCTTTTCAAATAGTTTTGTTTTTATCAATGTTTATGGAATCTTTCTTAGAGTCCTTGCTCAGTTGTTGTAACTAATAGTTATTCTATTAGATTTTGCTTGAGAGGTTTGAGTTCAATGCTTCCTTTTGTATGACATGTCTCTTGAAAAAATTTTTATTATGTTCTTTCCAAATTTTATAAACTAAGTATCCTAGTGTGATTTTGTCGATGATTGAACTTCTTCATTTTTTCTTGGTTCTTCATCCCCATTTTATAATGTTTGTCTAATCAATTGTTGAAAAACTTAATTAGTATAGTTCTATAAGGTCTTTCCAAATATGCGAGATGTAAAGAAATTTGAAGAATAGATGTTCTATGGTTTTATGATGTTTATAAAGTACACACATGTTATGGATGTATAAAAATCTAGGTACCTTAGACATAGTTGATGTGTGTGTTTTTACTTACTGATTGTTAATGTTTTTAGTTATGTTTGTGGTACTTTTCATTCTTGATTCTGTGGTTTAGTTTAGTTTTTAGGAAACTTTTGATGCTCTGTTGAGTGTGAAGGAACAAGGGAGCAAGATGATAAAAGTTGGTGAAATAAACAAGGAAAAATATATCTGGTGTGATCGTGAGGGAGATTGGTGCGAGCGCAATCAAGGTGCAATCGCAAGTCACTGCAGTGCAATCACAATATCAATGTGTTTTCTAGAGGTAGCTTTAGGTGCGATCGCTAGTTAGCATGGTGCGATCACACTAAGGACTTTTGACCATAAGATAGGTTATTCACATACAGGTGCTATCGCAAGTGTCATGGTTCATTCGCAATTCACAACTTCAGGGGAAATTTCAACATTTCCTTACGTGTTTAAACCAACAGTGAATGGTTAAAAGTAGTCCTCAGCGTACAAGAATGTGGGGGGAGCTATTACAATTCAATGGAATTGGACAATCATAGGAAAAGGCAGAAGGTAATATTAAAAGAAGGGAGGTACGGAAAAGAAAAAAGGAATGGGGGAAGCGGGAAGAAGATAAAGGAATAAGAGCTCTGTGAAGTTTGTAATTCAAGGCATATGAACATTTTTTTCTTTTCATTTAATTTCCAGTTCGTTTATGATGTGTACCTTCTAGTTTCTTATTCAAAGATTGTTTCACCCTCTATGGTGAATCTTGTTTTCTAAACTACTGCTATGTATAGTTGTTGTTCTTATAAATAGTTTTTATTAGATCTTAATGAGAATTGAGTTCTTTTAGACAAATCATACAAATATAACTTGCATGCTAAGAGATTAGTGTCTAAGTTTTATTCCTCAAAAGTTATGCGGTTCATCTCTGTTTCATTTATATTCAAATTGAGAGATTTGTATTACGATAAAACAGAGTAGGTAATTCAAACTTGAGAGAGAAGAGTTACTTTTTAAGAAACTTGGGGTAGTAGAATAATAGGATTCAGATTTATTTAGTAGGAGTTGAAACAATTTTTGAAATTTTTAATATTGTGAATTCGTGAAAAGCAATTCCATTTCTTACAGATTAGTTTTGTCCTAGTAATTTCAACATCGTTGATTTATTTAAATGTTGGGACCCGATCCGGGAACCGGATCCCAACCGGAAAAGCGGAATAAATCGGAAGCAAAATAAAGACTTATCGAAGTCAAAAGCAAATTGGCTCAAAGTGAAAGCAAATATAGCGAAGCGAAATGAGTACAGATTGACGGCGGAATGAAAATTTGATCGGAAATCAAACGAAACATGAAGCAAAGCATAGTGGACAATGAAAATATCCAAAGATCGGATAACAGAATGCAAAACAAATACGGATCAAAAATCGAACAAAAACTTAACAAAGTGAATCCGACATCCGAACACATACACTGAATCACATTGGACACCTAGACTAAATCGATCCGAAATTCGGTATAAATTTTTTTTCTTTTTCTTTTCTTTTTCATTCTTTCTTATACCAATCACATCCATATAATTTCCCATAGGAAATTCATTC
>JANTNU010000002.1:8206547-8216805 GCA_024752395.1 Erythroxylum havanense
TTTCCCCTCCATTTTCGGATTTATTGGATTCCATAAGAAACTATCATCTTCTTCAACCTCTTTCCTCTTGAAACAAATGAAAATCTGGTTGGAAACCCATGGAAAAACCGAAACTTGCATCACTCTTCTTCTTCTTCTTTCTTCAACGATGGCTTCTCTCTTCTCTCTTTCTCTCTTTCTCTCTTTGTTTCTTTCTTATTTTTGCCTAAGACTATCATGCTTCTTCCTTCTTTAAACGACAGCACACAAGTCCTTCACTTAATAATAGCCAAAAGACTTAATTGCCCCACCACCTTAAGTGATGTTCCATATTTGCCCCTAAAAACAACCATCTTGCTTCCTGATTTTGGGCAGCTAAATCAAATGAGATTAAGATATTCTGAACATAAGTTATTAATTAGTGAATTGTCTTAAATACATCTTTAGATGAGATGTAATGATTATGAATAGTTGAAATTGTCCCTTTTGGGATACTAAGAATGTTTGATAAGCAATGATGCGAATAGTTGATTGATAAGGATTAGATGAACAATCTAGTTGACAGTAGCAAGAAATCTTCTTTGGAAGAAGAATTTCACCGAATAAGGTTTAGTAGACTAGTTGGTTTACTTTTAAGAATGAAGAAAAATGGAATAAATTAAAAGAAGACTATTGGAGCTTTATTCCTAACGAAGACTTAATCATAAGATGTAAAATATGCTACTAAGAGAGTGTATGTATTTTTTTTGAGGTAAAGTATCTAACTATGTGATTAGATTCTGAAATTTGAGGTGGCGCTATTGCTAATATGAGGAGAACTTAGGCCCACATTACATTATATGAAAATATGCTCTGGAAATACAAATTGATTTGATGAGTATGTTGCCAATACAAGAAGTTAAGTTTGTGAATAAATTGAAATGAGTGGAGACACTAGTAAGAATGGTTCGACATTGCAATAAGTCAACGTGAAATCAGAGGAAATCGTAAATGGAAGAATCATTTGAGAAAATAAGTCAATTGAGAAATTAACAAAAATATGAGATAATATTACGTCATTGGGGAATTAAGTGCGTAAGGAATTACGAGAACTAATGATGGGTACATAGAGTTTTGGCAATATTTGTTAGAGTTAACTACACCCCTGAAAGTGTCATAGTATTGAAGAATAAAGTGATCCAATTTTGTTTGGATCAGTTAGTGGTTGTGATCATAGATGATATTTTGAATGTATTTAAAGAGTTGAAAAGAATATTTTGATTACTTAAGAAATCTGCGATTTCGCATGTATATGAAATTCTGTTTGTGCATTAAAGTGAAAGCTATGCATATCATATTTTGTTATTTGATACATATCATATAATGCATGTTCTGATAAAGGTTTGTGATCAGAGTAGCCAGTCTAAAAGAGCTTTAAGCTTAGAATTCTGCACGTAGAGCTTTGCTCCGTGATTTCTATTTCTAACTGAGCCTATTGGCCAGTACCTGTATCGATATCTGAGAGGCACTCGATCACAACAAATAGTATCGAATTTGGAGATTTTGTAATATTCAATGATGTTTCACATCAGAAATTAAGATACACTTTGTTGTAGCATACCAAGCTGATCCTGTATGCATAAAGACAATTAAAGTCTCATGAGTTAAATGTTGGATTTTTTTGGAATAGCCATTTCTTTAAGAGCTTGGAGACACTATTAGTGCAGTGAAACATTTCAGAATTTATATTCAGATAAATAAAGTTTGAGGTACTTATTGAGTTTGAAATAATTTCATACGAGACTACGACAATGGATAGAAGTATTGAAGGACTATGATTGTATAAATAAGTACTATCTTGGTAAAACTAGTGTACATATTTGTTGCTTGACCAGAAAATTCAATAAAGGAATAGCACAAATTCAGACATTGTGGATTTCTAAATCTTGTGCAATGAAGAGCATAGAATATTGAGTTAAATTTTGGGCAAATCAAGGTACTATTAACTAATGAATGTAAAACTAGTTTCGCATGGACAGATTGGCAAAGCCCAAATAAAGGATTTAGATTTGATGAATCTTATTGAGGAAATTGTAAGTTGGTAATGAATCTGAATTTTGAGTTTGAACAGGAAAAGAGTATTGTGTGATTGTAATATGAAGTTTGTGTGTACAATAAAGATGATTGAGTAAAAGATTGTCAGAGATAGCATAAATAACAGCCTATGTTATACATCCTGGTAGGAATACGATGAAATAATGTCGATGGCTATGGATGTAAAAAAAAAGGGTGATCACATGTAATTGTTGCCAACAGTCTTAACTGTTGGAGATGCGTTTAAAGTTTATATTTTGGAGTTCATAGAAATATGAGGTCAATGCTTAGTTTTAATTGACTTGAAGCACAACAATCAATATCATAGTGATATCATTCGAAGCTCATATGAGATGTTATACGACAGAAAGAGTCGACCACCTTTATATTTGGATGAGTGAAATTGATGTATACTAGAAATTAAGTGACTCAAGAAAAACGAATGAATTAGGTGGATCAACACCAAAGATTGGAATAAAGTGAGCTAGACACATGAGTTAAGTGTATTAACACAAAAGAGATATGAGATACTAAGCAAGAGATGAATTGTTTTTGATAGCATCACCTTGCCAAGGTGTACTTAAAATAGAAAAAAGGGTGAGTTAACCCGACATAAAATTGTCCATAGGAAAGTTTTGTAAGAAAAGGACTATTAACATAAGTTTATAACACCAACAAAGAGGACTTATATGCATTAAGTATGATATGTGAGTATGATAAGAAATCGTGATATGATCTGATCCAGATGTAATGTGGAACTAGAAGTGAAAATTTTGAATGATCTGAAATATATTGAGGAGACAGACAAGATTGTGTGATATCTGAATAAGTAATTGGAAAATTGATTGATTCCAATGACTATAGTCAAGTAGAAGAAATTATTTGAGTGATAGTGCCAAATGGGAAATAGTAGAGTTTATGATGAAAACATACCCCTAGCTATTTGATCAGACCGATAAGAATTTCGAGGACGAAATTTCTTTAAGGAGGGGAGAATTGTAACATCTCGTGACCCTTGATGAGACTTGAATTGTGTATTATGAGAAATTATAGAGAAATTAGAAAATACAATTCATGTTTATGCTAAATTTGACATGCACATTTTTGCACATTCATATAATTGTACATGCATTCTTTGACATTTCCGGGTACAGTTGAGTTGTTAAATATGATTAAAATGTGTTTTGGCAATTTTGGTATTATTTAGGATATTTTGGAATTTTATGAAAATCATGATTTTTGGGCCAATTATGGTGTGACACGTGGCATTCTATAATTGAGACAAATGACAATAATAGACAGGTGACAAATGGTTAATTAGTTGTGATAAATGGCCTGAAAGAGTGACGATATGTGTAAGGCATGCAAGTATTCATGGGTATGATGTTGAGTTAGGATTGATGCATTATGAGTGACCTTCTCGGTGAAAAAGAAAACACTTAGCATCCGAATATCAACAGTGAGACTCTCGGTGTTTTTAATCTATTCTCCTTGTTGGAATTCGTAGCCGAATCAAGTAAGTTATGTTTAAGTTGGGTTTTGTTGTTGTAAATGATGTTTTTCAGTGGAAACGAATGCATGCATGTGAGGATAGAGAAGTTTGGTTTTGGTATTAAATAGATTAGATGATTAATTTGAGAGATAAGAATTGTTTTAAATGGTATGGAATGGACTCTAGATTGGAAGATATGTATATACTCTGTTCGGGTTTTGAGATAAGCTGAAATGGTACATGCATGCATTGTGTCCGTTGTCTATCGGTAGAAGTGAAGTTGATGTTTAAGTATGAATATTAGATTTTAAATTGTGTGTGTATTGATGAGTTAAAAAGATGAGTTAGAAGAATTGTTTTGAGTGTGATCTGAGTTAATTGATGTGAGAATAAACGTGAAGAATGGAGAGAAATGAGAAATAATGGTAGTGAGAGAGAGTGAAATCTGGGTTTAAAAAATCTGGAAAAGTGGGGAAGACGAGTTTCTGTGATCGTACATCGCGACCTCCATTTTTGTTCTCACTGTGACTCATTCTTTTTGTACGTCACGATGTTTGACTCACCCTTGAGCTTGTCGCAGCAACCATTGCAAGAAAATCCCAAGAAAAACCGATTTCTGGGCTGTACGTCGCGACTTCACTTCTAGTCCTCGCCGCGGCGAAGTCCCTCCCTTGACAGCTCAAACATACTTTAGTATTTTGACCATAACATTTGCTGTAAATATCTAAATGCGATGCTTTTTTATTCTTTGTAAACTAGATCCATAGAGATACAACTGTTATGAAGAAATGGAGTTTAAATTCTATCTCTAAGGTTTTCAATTTTGGTTGGAAATTGAGGTAAGAATTCTGCTAAAACTTATGAACCGTCTGAAATATTTTGAGTATATCTCTTAGTATACTAAACCAAATTAAATGATTGTGGTGTCATTAGAAATATAAGAAATGGTAGAACAACTTTATAGAAGGAAGTTTTGTCTAATTTGTTCATTTACTTTATCAGATTTAGCATGGAAAGTTGACCCGTATGTGTATTAGAGGAAAAATCTGAAGTGGTCAATAAAGTTATGAAATTGTTTTACATTGTTTTGTTCAATCCAATTGTAATTATACATGGTATTAATGAGGGATTTGATATCTGAATGATTTCGATAAGGATCAAATCATTGTACCCCGAAATTGTCATTGAATATGCATTGTGCATACATTCTATACGTTGATGTGCATAAAAGAACCACTTGTGTATTTATGCAAAAATGTGATATTTGTGAATGTGTTTTGTATATTTTAGAGGAGCATATCGGACACCAATCGAACATTGTTGGACCATCCAGGCAATAGCTTATTCGAGCGTACTATGAGTCAACTTAGATGATTTCCTAGGATTGATCTGATTTGATTTGTTTACACTTCCAACATTATTAAACTGTTTGCGATTTGTTAGGAATTCCAGACTTTAAATTGTCCGAAGAGATCAATATTCAGTAATGTATTGGAAGTGCTTTGATTGTGGCTTTGAGTGCTATGAAATTCTGTATAATATGTGAATTCTCAACATATGTTGAATGCCGGACTTAGGCCCGATGGTTATGAGTTTTGTTTGAGCATCCTATGTGATTGCCATATATGCCATATTCAGTTTGATGCAGTGGAAGTGTTCTGATTTGATGTGAAACCCCTTATCATATGTTAATTCTCAGCGTATATTGAATGCCGGACTTAGGTCCGATGATTATGAGTTTCTGATTGAACATCATATGTGATTGTCTGATATGGAATAATCAGCATTTGATGCATTTTATAAAATACATGCTCAAATAAAGGCGTTGTGACTTGAGTAGTCAGTATGAAGCGCTTCCACGTATAGTTTTTCTCCGTGATATATGTTCTGCACGTTGAGCTTTGCTCCGTGATATATGTGTGTGCACGTAAAGCTATGCTCTGTGATTCTGTTCCGACTGAGCCCTATAGGCCAGTATTTGTATAAGTATGTGATAAAAAATCAGTCACAACAATAAGAACGAATGTGAGTCTCATGCATATAACATTCTTATAAGATTGAAACTCATTAATGATTTGCAAAGCTGAAGTGAGTGTAAATTGATATGAACTGTTGCTATACATGGCTACGTGAATTGTGTGATCACATGAGTTGCCATGTTATATGGTGATCAGGAATAAATATATGATTTGAATGAATATTTGTGATATATGTGATGTGTATGCGTAATCCGGTGAATTCATCAATGATGGTTCACTCATTGAGTTGCAAAACTCATCAAAAATTGTAATGTGGCTTTTCAGGTTCTGAGGAATTATTCAGCTAGGCTAAATGGAGTATAGCCACTGAGGTCTGATATGGATTAGGGGTCGGGATCAGTTTGCACCTGCACATGTCTTCATTGATTTTTATTTTTGAATTATGTTCAGCAAGAATTGTACAAAGTGTATGTAAACGATTTGGTAATGAAATGACTTTATGGTTTCAAGTGTTTTGTATCTGAAATGGGCCCAAATTTAAGGTTGAATACTAATGTTTGTAAAGATTGTAGCTTGGAAATGGAAATGTTTTTAAATGACATGGGCCCAATTTGATTAGTAATTTCTGCTTGCATGTACCTTGTTTTAAAGAAACAAAAGTTTTGTAATGAATTTTGACTGAATGATTGTTCTAGCATGCCACCCTTGCAGGGTATGTACTCGAAAATCACCATGGATGTCGAGTATGTGTCTTGCAAGAGTGGGGTGCTACATTCCACCCTTTCTTTCCAAAAGGATATCCCACAAATACACACTTTCGACTTTTACTAGCAAATTTGTCACCTTTATGATGTTGATTATGGGCATAGCAAAGAGAACCAAACGCACGTAATTGATCATAAGATAGAATTTGTAACACCTCACTCTCGCATGACCCGAACCCGATATCGATAGTGATATCTGAGTCCATGCCCCGTGAGGGTGGCATGCTACATCACTCAGTCAAAACTTAGTACAAATTTTTTTTGAAGCACAAACATGCACAATGCGGAAAACAATTAATATAAACAATCATCAGTAATTAAAATGACCACGGGGGCCCTTTTTATAAATACAATTTCATTCAGTTTGTTGCCTTAACAACATGACCTAACCATTAACACAAAAATTCAGAAAATACAATGCTTATCAGACAGTAATGCAGACGCGAACTGATCCCGACCTCTTTTCTCACTCACATGCAGTTGCTATACTCCCGTTGCCTAACGGGGTGTTCTTCTGGGTCCTGAAAAATAATTACAAATATTGGGTGAGTTTTGCAAACTCAGTGAGGTAACCATCATCAATGGTTCGCTCAATTCATGCAACATATCAATTCACATAACGTATATTCACATTTTTGCATATATGATCACATTTCACAATTTCACTTGAGCATAGACTATTTGATACCATTCATTCAATTAGACATACCTAACTAATTGAATCCATGCAACACTCATGCATATTCATAATTCACATTCAGAAGTACCACATGATTGGTACCACAGAAGCCTAAGGCATTTAGCCTTTCACTCAATCAAAACGATCAAAATCAGATCCAATGCGCATGTGACACTTTTCTAATTTATTTCGGTGTTGTGACCGAGCGCCTGAACTGTCCTATTATGGGCGCATTAATCGTTGAGCCTAAGGCTCTGAACTGTCCCAATATGGGTGCATTAATCTTTGTTCCTAAGGCTATGAACTATCCCAATATGGGCGCATTAATCGTTGAGCCTGAGGCTCTGAATCATTATGGGGCTCGAGGCCCAAATATAAACGTTGAGCTTATAGCTCTCGGTGGCTGCTCCAGTCACAACTGTCATTAACTGATCATGCATTCATGCATGGAATGCATATGTCACAATTGAACAATGTCACATCACAATCAAACCCAAATTATCACATTCAAACAATTATTTCACAATTATTCACAGTAAAATCACAATCACAATTTGATCACATTTAAACATAGAGTTCCCAAATTCTCAGACAAACATCACTTCTATGTCATAATCTTCCAATACATCGGACACCTTCGGTCCGAAATCAGGCATAAACAAACGCACAAGCCCACCATTATTCTCCACAGAGTTATAAGCGCAAAATTATAACAAATAATAATTGAGAAACCATCTAGGTCACTCACCAACTACTCCCAAAGCTAGTGCCTGGAAGTTTCGGCAATGTCTGTGGGTCGACGTTCTAGTTGCTCCTCTATAACAAATAACATACACATATATCACAATTTGCACAATCAGAAGTGTTTAATAATGCACATGAATAAAATAAAAGATGTACAATGCATGTTCATGACAATCCCGGGGTCAAAACCTCACAAAATCATTCTCATACCAAAACTCATCTATTTCCAAGACACTCTTTCGGGTCTATTTTTCATACCAAAATAGGAAGTGAAGATGAAATAATCTGATCATCCTCTCTTCTAGAAAGGTGTTCCTCTATGTCTTATGATTCCATTTACACCAAAATCACTCAATTTGGTTTAGTAGATTGGGAGATATAACTCAAACATTGGTGGACTGTTCTAATTGCAAAACAGTGTACTAAATCCAATTCCATCTAGAATTTCAACATCTTAGGGATTGAATCAATATTTAGCTTCTTCATATGATTTGTAGCCTTATTTCTCTAATTTACTTCAAAGGAAGAATCATTTCATTTGGAGTTATTTAGGTCCAAATATAAGCAAAACATTGAAATATGCTCAGTAAAACTACTCCCATTGACAATGTTCCAACAGACTCCAACTCATTTTTTTTTATCAATCTCTTTCAATTCAACATCAATTAATACCAATTTTCATGTAGATGTAGTAAAATGTATTAGGAACTTATTTCTTCAAGAAACAATTCATTTGGAGGTCTAGAGAAGGAGTTATAATTAAAAGAAGCAACCAAGTTTAAGACCTCAATCAAGTTGAACCTAGTTTGGCGCGAATGCCGTAACTTTTTCCAAAAATATCGGATTCCTTTTGTTTTTGGACAATTTAAAAGAGGACATCTATATCTAAACCTTTCACGAACATACTAAGTCGAGATTCGACCTCTAAAATGGTCAAAAAGCAAGATTTACCCCAATTCATCCGAGAAAGTCCGTTAAACGGACTTCCATGTCCGTTTAACGGACATACACTGTCCCAAGGATGTTTTAACACCCGAGAAGGTCTGTTTAATGGACCTAATGTCTGTTTAACGGACATATATCTCCAAAACCTTCCTATAAAACCTCTTCCAAGATTCCTACACTCATTCCATCATCATATCTACCCATAATCTTCTCAAATTCACTTTTTCTAGCACAAATCCACTTCATAACAACTCAATCATCAATTAGATTGCATTAAACCCTCAATTCTCAACTCATTTCATTCATCACTCTCAACTTCATCTTATCATTCCTAATCTCTCTATCCTTTCTCCCTATCATAATTTGTTCCTATATACCAAGCACTTCATACCTAAAATTCATCATTTCCGAGTTCATGTGTACTTCATGTACACTTCAAGTTTAGCTCAACATCTCCCTACCCAATTCATATCCTCTATTGAACCATAAATACCCAAAATGGAACTCAGGCATATACATTGTTGGATCCGAAACCCAACTGCATATACTTAACACTGTTACTCTTAAATCGAATCCGAAACGAAATGAAAAAAACAATGAATCGGATCATAATGGCGAAGCAAATATATGAGTCGGGAATGAAATCGAATAAACAGTCGAAATCAAATTATCGAATGACAGGAATATGAAACAAATGCTGTTAGGCCCCAAATTTTTGTTTTCTTGAAGTTATTAAGTATGAATTATTTTGATTTATGATTTATAGTCTAGTTTGATTTTTATTAAGAATATTTAAGGAAAATTTGGATTGATTTGAATTTAGTGTGAAATAAATGTTATGGAAGAGTAGAAAGGTTAAGGGCAAAATGGTCAAGACATATGAGTTATGAGGTTTAAGGCTTACCTAAGAGGGGTATTTTGGTACATGTGCTCATTAGGTTTAAGAGATTAAAAGAAGAAAAGGAAAAGAGAAATAGAAAGAAGAGGAAGAAAACGAAGAGAAGAGACAACGGCGTGATAGGGAGAAGAAGAGGAAGCTCGGGTTTGTCGATTCTGAAGGATTTGAAGCGTTCTTGAGGTACGTTAAGCTCTTCTACACTTGTTTAGGTTGAATCTAACCTAGTTTTTGCATGGATTGAGGATAAATCGGTGAAGTTAGGGTTTATAGTGACATGTTGTAGATTTGCTCAATTTGTTGTGTTTGCTGATGATTTTGAGTTAGAATCAAGTTAGAATAGCAGTATATGACTTGAATTCTGGTTTAGAAGTGTTGTGGAAGAAGAATGGAGGGATTTTAGGTTGAATCTGTCGAAAACCTGGGTTTTGAAGACGAACACCCGCCCGCACGTCGCGACGAGCTTCAAAGTCACACGTCGCGACGTAAACCAGCCCGCACGTCGCGACGTGCCAGGCGCACGTCGCGACGCGCATTGGCTCCGCACGCCACAACGGGCCAGTTGCATGTCGCGACGTGCATCAGTCCGCACGCCGCGACAAGCAGTCATACGTCGCGGCGAGGCTAGTTTCCAGCAAAGATGATTTTTAGTGTTTTATGCATATCTCTTAGTACAAAGGTCTGATTGAGGTGATGTTTGAAGCGTTG
>JANTNU010000002.1:8249140-8260036 GCA_024752395.1 Erythroxylum havanense
TCACCCAGTTAACACCACCAAGTAAATCAGTTGACGATATGTTAATTAACTAATTCTACAATCGGGCCCTAATCGCATAATCAATTAATAAACAATGACAGTAAAACAGAAACAGTACGAATATTATAAACCAAATAATCAGAAAAATAGGTCTCACGAGTCAAAGCATAACAATTGGAATTCCCCGACTAAAACGGTTTAGCTACTCATAACGGAATTAAACAAAACAAGATTCTTGTTTAGCATAGTCTAAATAACAAGGAAGAGAAGAAAAAAACTAGAAGATAGAATTGTGTAATTAGATCCCCCTAGCTACTGTAGTTTTTCCTTTTTGCGTGAATTTCTTTCCCCTTAGTCTTGTGCTGCGTGAATTTCTTTTCCCCTTCAATCCTCCATTGCGTGCGTGACTACTTCCTATTTCAGTCCACCAAATTGCCCCCTAGTTACCGCCCAAAGGAATCCCCCCTCACTTGCTTTCTTATTTTCTATTTATCCCTCCAAGCTTCCACGTCAGCCCTCCTTATGTCATGTACGTTGGGCCCCTTTTGTAGCTGATTTTTCAATTATTTTGGACCATTAAACCTTATTGTTTGGGCTTGATTTTAATTGTTGTTTTCCTCTTAATTCCCCACTTTATGCAAAGATTGTAATTCCCTACAAGGAAATATTAAATCAAATTAAGTCCCAATAATTTCATCAACAAGAGGAATAAAAAGGAATAATTAAAACATAAATATTAGATAAATATGCACTTATCAAGCACTTCCAATGATGTTTACATGCATCAAACGCCTCAGAAAATTATTGTCCAAAATTTAATACACGATCATCACAAATCAGGTTCAATTCAGTAATAAACAAAACAAGTCGAGGTGAGACCATCTTAGGTTACGCAAAATTGATCCCTTTTGCTTATAGCCTTGAAATCCTAATAATGTCTGGAAGCAGTTGTTCAACGTGTTCTTTTATATGCAATCAAATACATTTTCATATTACTATATGGCTCATTTGACTAAATAATCACATTTATAAATATATCATGTAGTATGCATGTTCAATGAAAAATTCTTGGGTATATATATATATCTTGGATAAACTAATACAAACTTAAATTTTTCTCTATATTTTCTAGAATTCACACTTATCAATCATTCCAATTTTTTTTCAAAACCCACTTTCAAGTCAACTTTGCATGATTATTATGACAAGGAAGATGGAGTTTTTAGACAATACTTCCTTCTATAAAATTGTTCTCCTATGTATTAGGTTTCTAATGACACCAAGATCACACAATTTGGCTTATTATTCTATGAGTTATGCTTAAAATACTTCAAACTGAGTACATTTGAAATTTTGGCTAGTACATGATCATGCACTCAAAGTTGTACAACTCATATCTCCCAATTCCAATATTCAAAAATTACATAATTCATACCAGTTGAAAGCTAAGAGAATAAGTTAAAACTTTTATGAAGACAACTTTATCTTATTCGGCCTACATCAATACAGTTTATTCAATAACAATAGGACATAATTTCTGTCACAATTAGTGCTACAGCCTAAGCCAAGATTCAACTTCAAGCTAAATTTCAAGACCCTTAAGGATAGAATTCAAATTCAATTTCTTTTGAAAAATTGTTGTCAAATGTTTAGTTCAATTTAAATTAAAAATCATCTCATTTGAAAATCTACATATCAAAATATAGCCAAAACACTGAAGCATATTCAATAAAAATATTCCAGTAGACTTCCTTACTTTCATCCAATCAATCTTTTTCAAACCAATTCAGATGGCTCTAACTTTTTGTGGAGAGGAAGAAAAATGTTTTAGAGTTTGTTGGTTCAATTTTCAAGTCATTTGGAGGTTGGGAGACAAAGTTATAGAAAAAGGAGTCATAGCTGTTCAGTATTAGAAAGCCTAATTGTGCACTCCCACCTTCTATAGTAGAGTCACGACGATGCACTTTAATTCTCCAGATTTTTGCTGAATGCTTCTCCTTCTTCTTCCTCTCTTCCATTTACTTTATCATTTCTAATGTATACTCTCTGCATTTCTACCCCCATTCTAATTGAACTTACTCTAAAACAACTTAGGATTCAAGATTAAATTCAAACATAAAAAACAAAACTCAAATACAGATAACATCATTTTTCTTCTTTCTCTCACTACCACGATTTTGATTTTATGCTTAATAACAATCCAAGTAGACCTCTATCCTATTTTTCACTTCTTTCTGTAATTAACAACTTCATAAGCTTTCTTTAAACTCAAATAATCATATTCACCAAAAACAAAACATATACGACTATTTCATTTTCTGCACCCTCTACTGCACCAATTTTTTCATTTTATTCCTTTATCACTTAATATCATCGCAGCTACTCACTCAGTACAATTCAAATATACATCCATTAAAACATCAGCACAATCCATTATCAGAACCAAAAAATTAAAACTCACTTACTTGCTTTCTAGCAAAAACTCCAACAGTGAGATTGAAGAAAAGTTGTCGGTCAATGGAGGGAAAAGCAAGAATAAATGAAACAGACCATTCTTTTAACTGCTAAGTATGGATCAAGTATCAGATGTTTCAGTGATGGATGAGTGAGTAGAGCATTTTTGGTGTTGAAGCATTTCGGTGAAGAACAAAACAAAGCTTCAGAAATTTTTTTTCCAAACTAAAAACATATGACAATGTGGGTTGCTAATTTAATGAAACATGTCACTGATGCATGAAATCCATTTGTCACTCTCCCATTTGTCTCTTATTTTATTTTTTTCCTAGTCCAAAATACCCAATTTTTTGTAAAATTTCTAATTCACCAAAAATTTTGAAATAATATTGACACTCTCTAAATAAATTTTAAATACATAAAATCTACAATTAATATTTTAATCACTTTTATAAATCAATTATACCCGAAAAATATCAATAAATGCATGTACAATTATTTTAATGAATATCAACACAATTCATGTATTTATATATACCATATGTTGCATGAAATGTACTTCTAATCTCTCAATATATACTACTTTGGGGTCTTAGTTCTTAACATGGGATATCAGAATGTTACAATTGTCTCCTTATTAAGAAATTTCATCCTCGAAATTCTTAAATAATTGATAAACAAGTGAGGATATTGCATTTTCATATGCTCCTCTGTTTACTAAGTTGTTTCCTCACTCGAGTGATTTCTCCAAAGGACTTTAATTATAGGATTTTACCGATTCCTCAATTGGTTTGTTCGATATCCCACTATCTGAACTGGCTTTTCCACATAACTCAAATTACTACGGACTTTAATTTCTTGAGCCGGTAATACATGCATTGGATATGATCTGTATCTCTGGAGTATGCTCACATGAAAAATATTATGTAACTGAAACATTTCATTCTGTAAGGCTAATCGATATGCGAATGGTTCTATCCTCTCAATGATCTTATAAGGACCAATATATCTAGGGCTCAACTTGCTCTTCTTACCAAATCTCAATAGGTCTCGCCAAGATGACACTCTCAAAAACACTTTGTCTCCTACACTATATTCCATATCCCTTCAATGTTGATCCACATAGCTTTTTTGTCTATCTTAAGCCGCTTTTATTCAACTTCGGATCAGTTTCACCTTATCTACAGTATCTTGTATCAATTCTAGACCTTTGACCATTCTCAAACCTTCCTCATCCCAATATAGAGGCAATCGACATACTCTATCGTACAATGCCTCATATGGTGCCATTCCGACACTACTATGGTAGTGGTAGTTTTAAGCAAGTTCAATCAATGCAATATACTGATCCTAAGCTCCTTGAAACTCCAATACATAAGCTCAAAGCATATTCTCAATAGTTTTGATTGTTCTCTCACTCTGCCCATCTGTTTGATGATGAAATACAGTATTGAAGTTTAACTTTGTACTCATAGCTGACTGCAAGCTCTTCCAAAATCTCAAAATGAATATAAGATCCCTGTTTGATATAATAGACATTAGAATCCCATGCAGTCTTACAATCTCATTCATATACCTCTGGACTAACTGGTTTAGTGAGTTGTTCTCCCTCACTAGTAAGAAATAGGCCGACTTAGTTAATCGATCCACCACAACCCATATAACATCATTTTGCCTCGAAATTTTAGGCAAATCTATAATGAAATCCATAGTGATTCATTCCCATTTCTACTCCAGAATAAGCAACAAATGAAGCTTCCCAACTAGAGCCTAATGTTCAGCTTTAATCTGCTAGTAAGTTAAATACTTCACTACATAGTCAGCTACTTCCTTCTTCATCCCTGGCTACCAGAAATGTTGATTCAGTGTATTATACATCTTAGTCGTGTCAGGATGCATAGCATAAGTTGCTACATGCGCCTCCTTTAAAATTTCTTTTCTCAATTCATCCACATTAGGCACACATAATCTCTATTTTAACCACAATGTTTCATCTCTCAATTCAAATTCAGAATCTGGATTCATCTTAACTTTCTCAATCAGTTTCACCATTTCAGGATCTGTAATCTAAACTCTTCTAATTTTGTCATGTATCATCGGTCTCAACTTTAGTGTGGCTATCATTGCTTCATCATGCTCTAGATTTAAATCCAAATTCAAAGCTCTCAATTAAATCAAGCTTGGTAACCTCGATAACTGAATTTGAGCTATACTACTATTTGACTTCCTACTCAATGCATCTATCACTATATTCGCTTTCTCGGGATGATACTCAATCATACAATGATAATCTTTTAACAACTCTATCCACCTCCTTTGTCTCATGTTCAGTTCTTTCTGACTTAACAAATATCTCAAACTTTTATGATCGGTGTAAATATATAATGTCTTTTCATATAAATAATGTCTCCATATCTTTAGGGTAAAGACTACTGCAGCAAGCTCTAAATCATTTACTGGATAATTCATCTCATGAGACCTTAGTTGTCTTGATGCATAGGCTATCACCTTGCCATTCTGCATCAATACGCATCCCAATCCTTGATGTGAAGTATCACTGTATACTAAATATCCACCAATTCCTAATGGAATAGTCAACACCAGCGCTGTAACCAACCAATGTTTTAACTCCTCAAAGCTCTTCTAACAATCACCATCCTATCTGAGTGCTACATTCTTCCTCAAAAGTTTAGTCAAAGGGGCCAAGATCAAAGAAAGCCCCTCGACAAAGCTTCAGTAATATCTAGTCAATTTGAAGAATCTCCAAATTTTAGACACATTCTTCGAAGCCTCCCATTTCATTACTGCCTCTATCTTCATTCTATCCACCTAAATACCATGCCCATTTACTATGTGGCCCAAAAATATCACTTAACTCAGCTAAAATTCACATTTATTGAATTTGACATACAACTATTTCTCTCGTATAATTTGCAAAATAACTCTTAGATGCTTGGCATGTTCTTCTCTATTTTTTGAATACACTAAAATGTCATCGATAAACATGATCATAAAGCGATCCAAGTAGGGCTGAAATACCTTATTCATTAATGCCATAAATGCAGCTGGGGAATTAGTTAACCTAAACGGTATTACTAAAAACTCATAATGTCCATACCTACTCTTAAAAGCACTCTTTGGTACATCAATCTCTGCTATCTTTAGCTGATAATACCCATACCTCAAATCTAATTTAGTGAAAACTTGAGCTCCCTGCAACTGATCAAATAAGTCATAAATTCTAGGCAATGGGTACTTGTTCTTCACTGTAACCCAATATAGTTGCCTATAGTCAATACACAGCCTTAAAGTGTCATCTTTCTTCTTCACAAATAAGACTGGAGCCCCCCAGGGTGAAAGACTGGATCTAACAAAACCCTTCTCGAACAATTCCTGCAACTGAGCCTTCAACTCCTTCAATTGTACAGGTGTCATCCTATATGGAGGAATAGATATAGGAGAAGCACCTGGAACTAAGTCAATTGTAAACTCTATTTCTCAATCTAGAGGTAAGCCAAGTAACTCAGCGGGAAACACATTAGAAATTTCTTAACCACAGGAATGTCCTGTATATTATGCTCAGCTCTAATATAAATAATGTGGGCCAGATAAGCCTCACATCCCCCTCTTATTAACCTCAAGGAACTTATAAATGAGATCAGTCTGGTTGACACTGCTTGGCTAATATCTCTGAACATTGTTCTTAGTTGATTAGGAGATTCTAAAATTAGCTCCTTAATATAGCAATTCATGATGGTCCTATGAGCAATGAGCCAATCTATGCCTAGAATAACATCCATATCCTTTAACTGTAACATAATCAAGTTTTCTTCCAACTCTGCTTGATCAATTCGAATCAAACACCTCTTGTAGATTTCCCCAATCACGGTGGTACTACTTATTGGTTTACTCATCTCTAATCCACATCTCAGTAACTCTCTATTACAATGCAACCTAGATGTTATATGTGGTATGATAAAAGAATGCGTAGATCCAGGATCTAGCAATGCAAAAGCCTCGAAAGTAAATAGTAATAACACACCTGCAACGACATCTGAAGACTCTTGAGCCTCTTGTCTCATCATGGCAAAAACTCAGGACTGAGATGCTTGAGATTGTAGTTGATTGCTTCGCATCTCAGTCCTGACAGAAGGACTCCCAGAGCTCACGTTGCCTCTGCCACGGCCTCTCTGTCCAAATATACCAGCTTGGCTCTGCTAAACCGTGGTTTCTGTCATCATACTTTCTTCTCCTACCAGACTATGCTCCAAATACCACAAAACAGTCCCTGATCTGATGATCAAGTGAGCCACAACGAAGGCAAGCTCCTGTCAACCTCCAGCATTCACTACTGTGCTTCTTCCCACAATGCTCATTAGTTGGCAACTGACCTGATGCTTCACCTCTATTATTATCAGGCTGAACAGAACTACCTCTCAGTCTGAACCTCGACTGTCTTGACCAATCGGTGTTCTGAAAGCTTGAGTCTGACACTTACTGAACCTTCAACTAGAATCGCCCTAAGATTCACTAGGCTTCTTCTGTCTAGACTTCGATCTCTACTCAGACTGACTATCCCTCATCAATTGCTCTATTCGGATCGAGGCTGCTCTGAACTTAGTAAAACTGCTCAAGTTAGTAATAGCTAACCTTGTCTGAATCTCCATGTTTATCCCATCTCCGACACTTATCTTCCTCAGTAGGAATTAAGGCGGTATCACATCCCATCAGCCCATTGAATTTAATCTCATATTCTGCCACAGACATCCTTCCCTGCGTCAGATCCAAAAATTCCTTCATCTTTCTCTCCAGGTAGATCTTGGGTATATAATTCTCTTTAAAGACTCTCAGAAAATCCTCTCATCTTAATCTACAAGGTCTGATGGTACTGCCTGGAATAGTTTTTTACCATCGGTAGGCTAGGCCTTGTAATAAAGATACTGCATAGTTGAACCTCTCGTCCGACTCAAAATCTATCCGATCAAAGACTCTCTCAGTTCTCTCTAGCCATTTCTCAGCCTTTGCAGGGTTGTACTTTCGTAGAAGTCCTCAACCCCCTATTTTTGCAGTTTATCGTACCTCTTTTCCCTTCTCTTGGGAATTCTCGGATGTATTCTCTCAGGTTGAGACACAGAGGACTCTCTACTAGCTTTTTCTGGTCCTAGGTCAGATGAGTGCTCCATTTGATCGCTTATGGCGAATGACCTCTTAAAAACATTAACTTCAATCACCATCTGAAATTTTCACAATTTAATGCCTAACATTCCTACATATCCTTATAGATGTCAACCATGCTCTGATATCACCAACTATAGCACTCCACTCCCATCTGACACATGCACGTGCGCCCTTCGAATACATGTATACATGCCTGATAGAAATGACGTGTTAACTATCTCACCTTCACTTTATCACATGCCATCATAAATAAAACCATAAATAGCACAATGCTTGAAATTCAAAATTTTCCTCATTTCATTTCAGAAACCATAATTTACAGTGTAACATTGTCCATCATCGTATTTTACAATGTCTGTTGGGACTGAAACCCAACTGCTTAAACTTAACACTTTCACTCTTGCTCTGATACCATAATTGTTGGGACCTGATCTAGAGACCGGATCCCAAACGGAAAAGCGAAAGAACTAAACGAAAACAAAGCGAAAGAATTCGAATCACAAGTGCGCACTCGTCCCACTTATGGGACCTGATCAAACCCACATAACACATAATTCGAAACCGAAAAATTTGGATTGCCAGAAGGCACTTTTCAAAAATCTTGATTTTCAAATTTTTCATATCATATCATCATATCGTATCAATACTTGATCCATTCTCATATCCACATATCACATCAGTTCATATAGCCAAATCATATTCAATCAATTTAATCACATATAAATCAAATTCATAACAATGAATGCAATTTATTTCTTTAAAACATAACTCAAACGTATACAAATTCATAAAGCACATTGTTCAAATTTTTCAAACAATTTGAAAACATGATTTGTATAAATCTTGTATTTTCTTAAAAACATTCCGAAAGCATTGAATTTAATCCTTCAAAAATCAAAATTTTCAAACATTTATATAAACAATAATTTCTTAAAAATCTTGCTTCTTGATTTTTCAATAACACATGCTTAGCTTAAAATTCAATAAATAAGCATACTATCCACCTCGAATCGATGCTAAAAGCTTGTCCAAATCGTCAATTTGTCCATACCTTCTTTCTTTCTTCCAACTTAAAATTACATAAACCAATTCATCCAAATTCAACATCATAAATACCATAATTACTCAAATTGAGCTTAGAAAACACTAATCCCTCATATATTCAAACTATCTAAATCGAAAACTTCCAAAATCCCCAATCACAAAAATTAAGCATAAACCGTAATTCACAATTATCCAAACTGAACCCAATTACAACATTTAATCTCCAAAATTAAGCATAGAATTAACAAACCCATACTATTATTAAGGTTTCTAAACCAAAACTTCATCAAAATCCAAAGCTCAAAAGTTTTCTCTTACCTCATTTCTTCTCCAATTTTGGATTTTCAAGGCCCCTTGGAAAACTTCCATCCTCTTCCCTATTTTTCCTCTAGAATCCACGTAAAAATCATGCTAGAAGCCCCAAAATTTCAAAACCCTAGAATCTTCTTCTTCCTTCTCCATCCTCTCCACGACATCTCTCATTTCTCTCTCCTTCTTTCATTTCATTTTCGTGCTCCATCTTGCCAAGGATGACAGGCCCTCCTTTTATAGTTCCATGTCATTAAATGAATGACAAATGACCATTTTGTCCCTCCACATAAGCCTTAAAACTTAACCCTTTAAGTAAACTTTCAAAACTGCCCCTGAACTTTATTTCAATTCATGCTTACTTTAGGACATTTTTCTCACATCAAATTGAAGGAGGTTGCTAAAACTTCCTTTTGGAGAAATGTTCATCATTGTCTTAATTTCATAACGCCACTAAAATTATTTAATTTGGTGCTCTACATCAAAAGTTATAGCCAAACATTTCAGACCATCATTTTGCTAAAACATTTTCCAATACTTTATTTCCATCAGAAAATTGAAATTCTTAAAGATTAAATTGAAACTTAATCCCTTTTGAACATTTATAGCTCTATTTCTCTAGTTTAATCTAAATTAAGAATCATCTCATTTGGATTACTAGAGCAAAAGTTATGGCCAAAAATCTTTCAGATGTTCCTAATCCAAGACTGAACACTAATCTGAACTTCAATTCAGAAATTGAAAGTCTTAGGGCTAAATTAAAATTCATTTCTTAATATTACTTGTATCCCTATGTCTTAATTTTATTTTTCCTCAATAATCACTTCAATTGGATCACCACAGATCGAGAATTTCTCAAAATACTGAACTATGTTCAAAAAATTTCCCTACTCATTTTGATTCAAACAATTTTCCTCAATTAAATCTATAAAATTCATAATTATCCATGGAAAGGTAGAGGCATGTCTTAGGAATCCAACGCTTTAAAAAATAAGTCAATCGGATGTCAAACGGAAAAGATATAAGCAAAAGATTGGACAAGGTCGGATGAAAAAGGCAAATAGCGAAATCAGAAGGAAACAAATCGTTCCGATTATCATAAGACATGAGCGTATTCCAAGAAAACCACCTTAGTTATTAATGGTTCATCTCCTTCCTCAAATACCAACATAAAGCTCTATGTCTCTTGATTTTTGAAAAAAGAATCATTCCAATCGGAGTTCTATAACTCAAAATATGCTTAAAACACTAAAGCGTGCACATACTCAAATCATGTTCTTCTAACCGACCTCTCATAATTTTTCATTCAAAAATTTTCAATTTAACTCCAAATGATACAAATTTTCATGGGGAGAAAGATACATGTCTTAGAAATCTATTGGTCTAAGAATCACCTCAATTGGAGGTCAGATGAGTGAGTTATGCCCAAAAGAATAACCCATGCTTAAACCCTAAATTGATTTGAACCTCTCTTGGTGCAATCGACATAACTTTCAATATAGAAGTTGGATTGATTTCGTTCTAAGACCACTAGAACGAAGACATCTAGACCTACAACTCTTATAAATATCACAAATTCAGATTCGGCCTCTAAAAACGTCAAAAATCTCCATTTTCACAAGCTGACCCGTGAATGTCCGTTTATGGGCTTGGAAACACCATTTCATCTGAGGAAGTCCGTTAAACGAACATCCATGTCCGTCTAACGGACATGAGCGAAGCAAGAGGTCCTTTTGACCCGAGAAGGTCCGTTAAACGGACTTCTATGTCCGTTTAACAAACATGGCTTCCCAAAAGCCCTCCAAACTATTTTCAAAGCTTCCTACATCCAATGTAACATCATATACACCTATAATCTTCACAAATTCACTTATTCAAATGCCTAAACACTTCATAACAATCCAAACAACA
>JANTNU010000002.1:8626506-8637028 GCA_024752395.1 Erythroxylum havanense
CCAACCTCAATCCTTCCCTTTTGCAAATGCAACACACTTAAACCTTGATTCAAGTCCCATACTACATTGCTAACCCAAAAATCATCAATAAAACACAACATGATCATTAACCCTAAAACTAAACACATGCTTAAACTCATTCGACAACTTCTAAATTGATTGGAATTTTGGTTATTGGTTAAGGAAATCAAGTGAGGTAAAAGGAAAAAGAGGAACAAGAGGAGAGACATTCCTAGGCAAGCTTATAAGCAAGGAAGTCAAGGTGGGTACATGTTTATAATAGAATAAGTCACTCATTGTTTTGTTCAAATCACGAAAGATTTAATGATTTAAATTGCATCATCAATGTTGCCTTAATTGCTATTGTGGAATGATTATATGTTGTTATATGATTTGCATTCATGATTAATGAAAAGGTTTCAAAAGGGTTTCATCCTCACGCCTCCCTATAGAAAATGGCACCAGTACCTGTCTAGTCACCTTCACATCTGTACTATCATTAAACCACTGTAAATTATATGGCTCTGAATGTTTCCTACATGTTAAACCCAATTTCTCCACCATAATTCGACTAGCCCCATTAGTACAATTACCTTCATCTATGATCAAGTTACACAGCTTTTCACTCACCAAACACCTTGAATGGAATAGGTTCTCTCTCTGATCCAGAATCTCATCTCTAACTTTAGCACCTAACACTCTCCTTACTACAAGTGCTTCTCCTGTGACAACTCTTTCCACACATTCATCATCATCATCACAAACACTATCACATGGCAAATTATCATCATCACTATCCTTAGAATCAATAACCCCATTATCCCTCATATATATCGCTTTTCTATTAGGGCATTGAGAAGTAATATGGCCAGTACCTAAAAATTTAAAACATTTTATAGATGAATGTTTACTAGAAGTAGCTTGGTGTTAGAAGTACCTGTTTGATCAGATCCCCCAATTGATTTCTTAGGTGTTTCCTTGAAGTTCACCCCCTTATCTTTGGACTTCTTCTCCTTCTTGGGCCAATTTGAGTTCCATGAGTAACTAGAACTTGCTCCACTCCTTGCTGTCACTCTAGCTTTAAGTTGTCTCTCCACCTTCATGGCCATGTTCACCATGTCCTCAATCTTTAAGTAATGCTGTAACTCCACCACATTTGCTATCTCCCTATTCAATCCACTCAAGAACCTTGTCATGGTGGCCTTGGGGTCTTTCACTATATTAGCACGGATCATAGCAATCTCTATCTCTTTGTGGTATACCTCAACTGACTTAGATCCTTGTGTGAGTCTTTGGAGCTTTTGATGCATCTCCCTATAAAGGTAAGAAGGCACAAATCTCTTCCTCATGCTTGCCTTCATTGCTACCCAAGTATTGATGGATCTCTCTCCATTCCTCCTCCTGGAGGTCATAAGTTGATCCCACCATATTAGGGCATAATCTGTAAATTCAACAGCAACAAGTTTTATTTTCTTCTTCTCTGAGAAGTTATGGCACTCGAAGATCAAATCAACCTTCCTTTCCCACTCCAAGTATACCTCAGCATCATTCCTCCCTTTGAATGCTGGGATCTGCATCTTGATATATTCGAGGTCTCTATCTGGCCTATTGAGGGGTTCTCCTCTCCTAGCTCTCCTGGGTATGCGCTCTTCATAAGCCTCCTCCTCCTCATCAAACTCCTTCTCCTCAGGCTCATACTGTGGTAGTTGTCTACGAGGTGGTGGTTGCCCTGACGTACACCTGCACGCCTGCCCTAAGATTCATTGCGTCTCCCTTGTCTGAACTCATCCATTTGTCCCATAACCTCATTTCAAGCTGGATTAAACCTCTCAAACTATTGTTGCATGACTCTCAAAGTGAAAGCGATATTTGCATCTCTCCCTTAGTTGTCATCATTACTACCTCCCTGTGACATTGTAAATAAAATAATATACCTGCAAAACAAGGTTAGTGATAAACAACCTCACACATTCCCTTTCGTGTTTCACTCAAGAATTTGTCACTCTCCTCGTGTTTAAGTCACAGCAATAACTCCCTTAAATAAGCTCACACACTCTTGCCTTTTACCACTCAATGTTCTCTGAAATCCAAGTTACAATTAGAACCATAGCTTCAACAAATCAATGTTTTCAAATGTAGCTCAAATAATAAGTAACAAGCAACCCAAACCAATAACCAATAACCAGTTAACAAATTTGAAAAATTTTGAAACTATTTGTCACGGTTGATTCAAATGAACCACAGTCAAGTAACAAGTATAAGAAAACAGAAAAAAATCAGATTTTTTTTAGATTTTTTTGACTTTCTTTTTTGGATTTGTTTGTTCCGACTCTTTTTTTCATTTTTTATTTTTTTATTTTTCAGACTTTTTTATTTTTTTCGTTTTTTCGAATTTTTTCGAACTTTTTTCGACTTTTTTTATATAAATTGAAAGTTTTCAACAAATAATTGAAAACCCTAACTAAAATAAAAACAAAAAGAAAGATTGAAATCCTAGGCCAAAAATTAATTCACTTATGAATTGATGACCTGACGATAATTGGATGGTGATGGTCAACGGTTTCTTAATTTTTTGATAGAGTTGAATAAGAAATCTCCTCCAAATCAAGGCTCTGATATCAAATAACGCACACCGCGGAAGGATTGATGACAATTTGATGGTATTTTCGATGGGTGTTTTATTTTGGTGTGTTTTTGACCTTAAGGAATTAAGAAGGATAGAAATTTCAAATTCAACAATCAAGAAAAATAAGGATACGCAAGGGTTAATTTCTACAACATCTCTTAGAAACTTGTTCCAAACAATCCCGATGATCAAAATAAAGCTAAGAGAAACGAGCAATCAACACGCCACAATTGGGAAAGCAATTGATAAGTGAAAGATGGTTTGAAGGTAACAAGAACAAGAGAATAATGTTTCTCCCTATTGAAGACGACGGCACTCCAGCAATTCTAATCTAAAAGTTACGAAAATTTGACCTAAAGACACATATTTATACTTAGGTTAAATAATAAAAGGTTGGGCTAAAATATATGGAAGCCCAAAATAAAACAAAGTCCAAAAACTAAATAAATAGGTCTGATGTGTTACCCACTACTAGATCCATATGCTATTGGGCTTAAGTGATGAAGCATTAAAATAGCCCAAATCTTCTTGTCTTCAAGCTCCAAGTGTATCCAGTCCAAGGATTTGAGTTAAATGGATTAGTTTGGGCTCAATTCCATTAAACTCTCCTCCAATAGGCTTGGAGCTCACCATTCTCTCCACAATTGGCTCACACGCGCATAGAAAGCCTCCTTAAATCTCTTGGTCCTAGCTTTGGACATGGGTTCAACTGGAATGACAAGCTTGCCCCTATCACGCATGCCATCTCCATGGTGATCCTTGCTCTTGCTCACATCACTATATCTCTGCTTATCTGAGTCTTGTAAGCTCCTGACTGTTGGATTAGCACTTTGTAACATTTAGTTCCTTCAGGATAGCCTAGAAATACACCTTTGGCTGCTCTAGATTCTAGCTCCTCTTCTGTTTGGTGAATATAGGCACTGCATCTAAAAGGTTTTAAGTGAGTCAAAATAGGTTTAGAACCACTCCATACCTCTTCAAAAGTTTTATACTTATTTGCAGATGTTGGTAGTCTGTTGATTAGGTATGCTGCAGTTCTAATTGCTTCCCCCCATAGAGCTTGAGATAGGCTTGAGGACAGCAGCATGCATCTATTATTTTCAAGTAGGATTCTACTCCATTCTGTTAAGGTTTAGCCTTGATAATTCTGTGCCTTTGAATCCCCTTCCTCTCACAATAGTCAACAAACTCTTTGTTGCAGAACTCCAACCCATTGTTTGTTCTTAGGCACTTCAATTTCTTTCCTATTTGATTCCCCATCAGAGTGTCATGAATGCCTCTAGTGCTTCATCCTTAGTCTTCAGGAGATATATCCAGCATTTCCTAGACCTATCATCAATAACAGACATGAAATACTTCTTACCTCCCAAAATTTGAGTCTGAGCTAGCCCCCATAGATCACTATAAGCATATTTCATGCTACTAGTGGCTCTCCTTGTAATCCTTAGGAAATGGATTATGTGATGTTTCCCTATTATACACCCTTCTCAGAACTCAATCTTCTTTACAATAGTGTTTGGCAGCAGTCCCTGTTGCTCTAAGTGTTTGAGGCTATTGTTTCTTGTATGTCCAAGTCTTACATGCCATAGAATAGTTAAGTTCAACTCCTTTTCGTCAACTGTTAGATTGATCTCTGTAGTACCTACAACATAGTATAGACCCCCCCCCCCCTTCAACTACCATAATGACCACGTTACCATCCTTGATGATTTCTCTCAAACCATCCTTGGACCTTATCTTGTATCCTTGCTTGTCAAAGGTACTTTTTGATAGAAGATTTCTTCTAACTCCAATGACATATCTTACATTGCTCAATGTTCTCCTTTCTCCATCATACATCTTGATAGAGACATTGCCAATGCCTTTGGTATCTTGCTTCCCTGCATCAACCATCCTTACTTTAGCTGGCAAGTTCTCAAAAGAAAAGAACCAATCCCTGTGGGACATGCATTATGCATTCTGAGTCCAAAATCCATTCTGTTGTCATGTCATCTGTTTCAGTTGTCATGGCAAGTATCTCATCTCCACTAGATTCTTCAAACTTCTCAACATTTCCAACATCACCTTTCTATGCCTCTTTGTCCTTCTTTTTCTTCTTGCAATCCCTTATAAAGTGTCCCTCTTTATCACAATAATATCATTTTTTACCTTTGGCTTTATTCTTTTTCTTTTCATCATCATTCTTCTTATGTTTGCCCTTTCCATTGACTTTCTGTCCACCACCTTTCTATAAACCATTTTGTGCAAATTTGTTCTCGGATATGTTTTCCAAGAACATCACCTCTGGTTCCCTTTTAAAATGATTGTTGTCTATCACTTCCTCCATCAAAGAATCAAGAACCCTCTTTACTGTTAGAGCATCCTCACTAGCATTCTTAACCACTTTTCTGAATCCATTGTATTCTTGTAGAAGTGACTTTAAAATCACCACTACTTGGTGTTCTTCTAAAATTTTCTCCCCTGTTGCTTCAAGATCTTGAATTATTTTAAAGAAATAATCCAGGTTTTCTTCTAGGGTTATTGTTGTATTCATTCTGAAGTTTGCAAGATTGTGCAACAGGATCATTTTGTTTGGTAACATTGTTTTTAATAAATTTCATTCAGATTATCCCATAAAATTTTTATAGTGTTGCAATCTTTCACTTTTCTGATGACAATCGGTGAAAGATGCAACATTAGCTTGCAATGTGTCAATCTTGCTTTCTTCAGATTCTTCACAAGATCTGGCTCATCTTCATAGGTAGCATCTATGGCCCCAAAGCATTCGTAGGATTCAAGCAAGGCTTGTATCTGTAATTTCTATATTGCAAAGTCCTACTTTCCAGTGAACATGTCCATCTCTTTTCCAACTATCTTGTAGGTTCTTTGTAAAGACTTGTTTTCTATTCTTGACGTTTCTTCGTGATGGATTCTAGACTTATTAGTAAGAAAGTGGACAGAGACCTAGTAGCTTTGATACCAATCTATTAGGATCTTTGCAAGCCTTTCAGTATTATATTTCAAAACTGATGATGGTTAATGTATTAACTTGGTTTTTGCAGAAATAGAGAGTTGTAGAAAAGTAAAGAAGACACAAGAATTTATGTGGTTCGATAGCATAGAACTATCTACGTCCAAAGATCAATCTCTCACTATGGTTTTTCACTAGCTTCAAAAAAAGGAATCCAACATATTGGGTGTACACAAACACCTACAAGAGTTTTCTTAGAAACTCCCTAGCTAATACCCTTAGTGTGTACTCTAGCACTCTCTTATTTTTTCTCTTACTTGAATCACAGAATTGTAAACAAAGAAAACTTGTAATGCGTTCTGTATCTAAAGCTTGAGGTTTGTCTTATTTATAAAAGTTAAAGATGATTGCTTTCGGTTGAGTTTGAATCAGTCAGTGCATAATGCATGCTCTCCTCACATGACTTCTAATGTATGCTTCTGCTATGCATTTTATTATGTTAAATACGTCTGCGTTTTGTGACTTAGCTTCTGATGGCTTCACGTGAGTCTCACATGTGTGTGACTTAGGTTCAACACAAGTCTTCATACTTCGTTCGAACATTCAAGAGTCCTTCTCTCTATTCTTCGTAAGCTTCAGACACTTTCTTTCTTTTCTCCTTCAATTCTCCATCTGTGTCCTTTGTCTGATGAGTTTGTGTGAGGGTTTATAGAGAATCTTGTGATTTCCTTCACATATCTAAATAAGGTATGTACTGCTTTTTATAATCAAACTACATAAGATTGACGTTATCTCTCCTAGGTGTACGATCAGGGTTGTTTCTCACAATTTTATAGGCCTAGTTAAAAAAAAAGTATCTTTATTTTATCTCTTTTTATTTTTTACGAGAATCAAGAATGAACTCCTATAAAGAACAAAATAAGACAAAATAAGGACTATTTTTATTACTCTTTATAAGGGTTACTATTGAATTTTTTACCATCATAAAAATACAAAATGAGACAAAATAGGTACTTATTATTGCTTATTTTGTTCTTCACGAGAGTGGGCCCTAAGCAGGTGTTTTTTCTGCCCTTGCCTAGGACCAGCTTGTGTATGATTAATGCTCCTTCTAAAGCTGATGATTTAGAAAACTGATTTTTCTTACTTTTTTCTTTAAGAACATCAACAATCACCCTTCATTTTAACAACATGAAATAAATTGATTAGTAATAATAAAATTTTAATAAATTAAATTTTCTTATAATAAAATATTAATTTACAAAAATTTTATTGAACTTTCTTTAAAAATAAATTAACCTTAATTCTCATTGTCATAAGTTGATGACTCATTCTCTTATCATCAAATAACTATGCGTTTACATGAACAAGCAAAGGCTAGTAAGTGATAACGCATTACAGTTATATACCCTTTTTCACGAGGGGCCTAATTGACTCAATTGAATTCACTTTTTCTGTACACCGATCAAATTACTACATCAGAAAATATGCTTTGGGCTAATTGGGCTAAAGTGAAGTGATGTTTCAACAGACAACGCCTGAAATGCTGAAAATGTCCTTAGAGAATATTGCTGTCAGCAATCGATAATTCAGATGGATGGACATTCATGGAAATTTGTCACTCAATCGAAGAAAATATCCTCCAACAAAGAAAATACTCCTTATACATGACCTTTAAGGACTAAGGATGATGTAATTGATCCTTGAAATTTTCCTAAATAGTGTTAAAGGTTTTTATGATTTCACAATATTCTTAAAGATTTGGAGTTGAAATTCTAATGCATTAAAAAAATGTTCATTTAAATTCAATTAGTCACTTGAATTGTTTGGAGGATAACTAATTTATTTAAGATGCATAATTTGTTATATACACTTAAAATTTTATTCAAAACATGCACAAAAGTAATAGTTATGATTTTTTATTCTAAAAAACTCTTCTCATTAACATATCATTTGGAATTGGAAGCCTCCCTAGTAAAGTTGTTGGAGCTTATAAGAAAGTACAAATTGAGCGATAAAATATTGGTGTGATTTTTTTAAAAAATTATTTTTAATTTTAAAAATTTTCTCAACTTTGAAATTATATAAATTATTAAAATTGTGATAATTGTATTAATTTATAATTAGTTTGAGAATTAATTTCTATTTATCAAAGTAAAGTGATCCCTCTTGCTAAATATAATACTGTTTTGATTGTGTGTGTAATTCACATATTAAATTGAACATTTATAAAAGAGAAACTAAAAACATAGAAATTTGTGAAATTTCATTATTGGATTGGTAAAACCAACAAGTTGATTAGAAAATCTCTTTTAAATTCTATGGAGTATGAGAAAAGATGGAGATAGCTATTAAATAATTTTCAGATATTACTCTTTTTAACTCGTACATACACCTTTTTCTAGGCAAGCCTATCATTCAACTTATAGTATGACTGTTTAACAAGTACCTTATTCCACGGTATCATTCCATCCACCTTAATATATAACCTACTTGATTATGAATGATGACTAACTAATAATCATGTGGCACATAGTTGGAAGCTGGCTTATCATTGGGAGTTTTGTGAGATCCAAGTTTGTTTGCATAACATTCACCAAAATTTATCTTTGCTCTCTTTGTCACCGTATACCAAAATTTGTTTAATAACTATTCAATATTATTTATAAATTTTATTTATTTAATAATTCTTCAATTTTTATTATATCATTAATTTTAATAATTATTCATGTATCAAAAAAATTTCATACATACGGATAATGTATTATTTAATTGCAATTCGCAAACATATCGTAATACACTAATTAATATCAAAATGAGTACATATATCAAACTTCTTGTATTACACATTCTTGTATCAATATGACGCTTGGATGGATCCTCCGGCTTACTCTTTGTCGAACCCTGTTTGTTCGTTCCAGTGTTGCACGGAGAAGGGCATGGTGATGAACACTACCATGAGAGGCAAATGACTGATCTTGAATCTCATTCATTATAGAATCAGGAGCTTGAATTGGATATCAAGAAGAAGCTGATGAGGATGATCTTCTAGTGGATTGAGGCTTTGGATGGTTGTGACTGCCCTTGCAAACTATTTCAGCAATTTGCCCATCTAAAGAACTCTCAACTTTCTTCTTTGTTGGGTAATTGGGATATTTACACTTGTAATAGCTTCTCGGATATATACACTTCCTTTGACTTGTTATTTTCTCCAGTTGTATCCATGTTCCAATCTTTTCTGCTCTCTAACAGACTGATACTGTTGTTGCTGATTTCCATAATCACACTAAAAATCGTTGCTGGCCTGATTTTTCATTTAGGTTGCAGCAATCTCAGAAGAGAAGCTCTGCATCAAGGAGTGTTCTTGTTTAATCGTACTTTTAGGTTCTTGGAAACTCCATGATTTCTGCTGTTTCGTGAAGAACATTAGAAAGGAACAAAGGATGATAAACAGAGCATTAAAAAAATCAAGAAAACCGAATGAGACACAAATAACAACAACATTTTATGTTATAATATGCACACGTACAGACTGAAAACCAAATTTTTGGATAAACTAAATGAGAAGAGAGAATGTAGCATGTTGTTTTTTCCTTGAATACTCCTATTCCATATGCATTAAGCTACTTGCATCATAACTACAAATTCAATACATAACAACCTACATAATAAGTCTTCACTACCTTGCCACTGAACTTCTTCTCCAACTCTCTAACAAGCCTAACATGAATCTTTCGGTAAGCCTTCCTCAACCTATAATGAACATCAACCACTGTTGCTTACCAGCCTGAAACTACCCAATAGCCTTATACATAGGAACCTCAAACTCAACTGTGTTTTCATATTGAATTGAATCTTTACCAAGGAAGTCAAACTGAATAGCAAAACACAATCAAAAGCATATTGCAAGTGATTATAAGCTGTAACAAGGCGTTATGCTACACCAATGAGTGATATTTACTAGCTATTAGGAAATATAAAATATCAACTTCACTTTTAAACAACTCTAAAATCTACAATGAAGCAGTTTAAGGCATAAATGATAAATGTGCTCTTTTCTGTTAAAAGTTTCCACTAGTGAAGTACTTAAAGCAATGCAATGCTCAAAATAAACTGGATGTTATATTGCAAAATATCTGGAAAGTGTTCAGTTAAATAAGAGACAGTTAGAACATTTGATATATTTGTCGAACAATAAAATTGACTACTCTTCAGTTAAAGCTACCTTTGATAAATTAATTTCCCTCAACGCAAACACTGCCAGCGCGTTGAACAGTATGCCTGGACCTTCTTCAATTTTGCAAGATTGCATCTGGAAAGCTTAGTTTTGCAATGACTGCATGAGCATCCAAGAAATAAATGATAAGTCCATCCACTTTGCTATGCTTGAATATATCAAACATCTAAACTCAAAACTCACTAAGAAAAGAAAATTCAAAGAAGAAATAACATATGAAATAAGAAAGTTAAAGATGAAATTAGGGGTGTTCAAGAAAAATCGCAAACCTGTGAATCGAACCTGAACCACCTGAACCAAACCTGTAAATAAAGTTAACTGAACTTGAAAAATCAGGTTCATGGTTCAGGTTCTGGTTTCTAACTTGCGATTCTAGATTTAAACCTGAACCTGAAACACCTAAAAAATCTATCATATATTTAGATATAATTTACGAGGATATTAATAATAATAAATTCACTAGTATTTACTAAATTAATTTTATGAGTAAAAAAAGAAGAAAAGGAAAAAATACTTTAATTTTATGTTATTAAATGTTAATCTTGAACATTGCTATTATAAGTAACAAGTAATGCATAATACTCAATACTTCCACATCAAATAGTAATTAATATGTGTTAAAGTTATTGATCAAGTATTAAACTATTAATAGAAAAAATTCATTGACTAAAATAATATAATCATTTAGAGATTAATTAAAGAAATTAAT
>JANTNU010000002.1:8859750-8871233 GCA_024752395.1 Erythroxylum havanense
GTGTTTGAAATTTGGTGTGGAAGGTAAGGAAAAAGCTGAAAGGTCAGACTTTCATTGCCTACAAGCTGCTTACATCTATAGTTACGAAATTTAATAGCGTTTGCTAGTGTTGTTCTTTTAAATTGAGTAACCCTGCTAGTCATGTGTTTGTTCGACTTATATTTCTTGGAGTGGTGAGTGATGCAATGCAACTCTTTAAATCCAGCCATGATGCAGCATTTCTGATGGTGAGATGTGATAAATGCGCACTCCCTTGTGCTGTACTGATTTGATGCTAAGAAATGCAAAAAGTAAATGCAGCAAGCCCTTGCGCTTCCATGCACCAGACTAACGGAAAGAGCAAAGCAAAAGAAGACTCAAAGTGATTTTTTGTTGTGTAGGAAGAGTGCATGTATACTGAGGTCGTGTTATTGTCTTACGGGCGTAAATTTTATAGTGAAGGTATAAACTTTTGATTGGAGGCAAAACATTTTATATCACACAGTTCCATATCTTGCCCCCAAATGAGCCTAGCTAGTTGTTTCAAATTGCAACTGAGTAAACAATGTGATCAATATTATGTTCAATGACAGGGAAAAAAAGAATAAAAAGCATAGGTTTAAGTAAGAGAAAATGGTAGGCTGGAGTTAAAAATTTATTGCTTAATATGTTCTTTCTTCTCTCTGCAACTCCTAGTTAGGTTATTGGCTTTCCAAGTTTCCTGGAAGTATTATGATCTATATCCACCAGATGAGCTTTACCGTTAACAAATGAAAGGTCATTGTAGCATGGAAAGTAGCTCAGTTGGACCTTTAAAAATTTTACAGTTGAAAGTCTCACTTTCCTAAAATGAATGTCATCCACATGAGCTCCAGCATATCCAACACCTCATAATCTTAACAGCCATATCCACTTTCCTGATATTCCATAAACCAAACAAATAAACAAAGATAAAAATCTTGCAAACGCTCTTGTCCAAGACACCGTGACCACACTTAAATTGTAGGGTAGTAGTGGTATATACACTCCAACCAGCGACAAGCAAAGACTGAGAGTAGAAAATGGCTATGAAGAACTGTTTCCAAATGACTACAGTCTGCAATACAACTAGAGCCGGTGTTTATCATCCATTTGGAACTTTGGAAAAACCTCAATTTCCAATTCCAACAAATAAAGGAAAACTTCACACACCCATTCTATCCCTCTCTTCTTCCTCCTCATTCTTTGGTCCTTTCAGAGGCAGATACCAGAAATCTCGCATAGTTTGCAAAGCCCGTGAAGCTTTAGACCAAGGTTTATTTCTAACCTTCCTAGTCTCCCTTTCTCATCTTTTCTTTCGTCTTAAGACTATTCTTAGAACTATACTATATCTGCAGTGCAAGTGGTAACAGAGTCAGGCTGGGACGAGCTTGTGATAAAAAGCGAAAACCCTGTACTGGTGGAGTTTTGGGCACCATGGTGTGGGCCATGTCGAATGATAGCTCCTGTGATTGAGGAGTTGGCAAAAGAGTACGCTGGGAAGATCTCATGTTACAAGGTAAATACAGATGATTGTCCGAACATAGCCACTAAGTATTCTATTAGGAGCATACCAACTGTGCTTTTCTTCAATCAAGGTGAAAGGAAAGAAAGTGTCATTGGTGCTGTGCCCAAGTCCACCTTGTCTGGTGCCATAGACAAATATGTATAGGCTTGAGCTTGAGTTGAGAAGTAGCTAATTATTCCTGTACTTTCCCTCACAAATAAATATTTTATGAGTTTGATGTATATTAATGTTTTGATTACTCCCAAGTCCCAAGTAGTTTTTCATTATTAGGTTAAATTTCTCTGCTACTAAAATACAAAAAAATGCAATCGATGTTATTTTTAGAAATTTCCAATTACAAGTGAGTTGTAAGAAAGATTTGAACCATATAAAATTAACAAGTCTGTTGAGTTAACAAAAAGGTGATAGTCTCCAATTTAAGAGAATATTTGGAATTTTATTAAAAAATTTAAGATGATATTTTGAATTTTATAAAAGAATGTGTGAAAAGGCAAGATAACTCATAATTGAGTAAGCTATTGACTTAAAAAGATATAGAAAGTCATATACCATACATACGTTAAGTACAGGGGTTTCCTTTAAATTTATGGAATTAATCAATACTTTTAATCTAATTTTACTATTACTACTAATTAAACCTAAATGACAAAACTCCAATACATATACATATCAAGAATTTACTTGGCGTCTGTCATATAAAGGGTAAGCTCTTTGAACCATCGTCTTTCGGCAAGAAAGAGCCTTGACCATGAATAATCACTCCGTGTGCAAAAAGATGACAACAGACGTACTAAGCAGACATCAAACAATCGCATGACTCAGGAATCACCCCATTTTAAAACCCAAATACGAACAGAAACCCCATTGTAACGGTGACTCTGGATGTTTGTTGTTTGTTGGGGAAGCTGATGTGCTGGTTCGTTTAAGAAAGAAACAAGCAGCACGGAATGAAGCAACTCATAAAAGCCAATTAACATATAATTGATGAAAAAAAAAACAAAAAAAAAGGAAGAAACGCTATGCTTTTATGGTTACTCTTTTTTTTTTCCTCTCGAATTAGTACAGAAACTGGGGGAGGAGCCCCGAAAACTATATTTCAATCTCTGTGAGACCTTAAGGAATGGATAGGACCACAGGATAATTTCCTCCCCCGGAACGCTGCAAAAGCAGCTACACTCAAGACAGCCCAAAACATTCACTCGTGTCAACAATAGCCTTCAAGGTGATGGTTTCCAATCAAATTGTAGATTGCTATATCCATTAAGCACCTGGTTCCCCATATCCTGTTGTTGCTGACTCATACTTTGTTCTCGAACCATTGATGCCATACCCATTCGTCCATTCATTACAGAGTTATTAGCCATTGCAGCTCTAATACCATTCACCATCGCCGACTGGCCTAGTCCACCGCCCATTGTGCCAAATCCACCATTCCCCATGCCGGCATTGACAGTTCCATTCCCACCATTGAGAACTGCATGAGTATTTGTTGGTATAACGCCATTGACATTTTTAACATCATTCCCCAAGGAACTAACTCCTGCAATGCTTCCCGTTCCGTTAAGCTGGTTGGACATAATCATTTCCTGTATCAATTTCTGAACAGGGCTCTGCGAATCACCAAGGTCCGTTTCACCAGAAAGAGCTGTCTGTTGCAAGGGAATATTGGCTGGTGAATTTGCTGAATTTATGTGATTGGCAGATGTTAACGTGGTATGAGATGTTTGTGGGGGGTTGTTAGATGAGGAGAGAGTTGGTGATTGGAAAGGAGAAGCATTAGACTGTGCCTGTGGGATGGTACTTGAGGCACCTGGGGATGAAATCTGAACACAATTTCCACCATACGGGCTGCTTGCGTTATTTATAGAAGTTTGTTGCCTAGAATTCATTGAATTTTGATGGAGAAGCCCAACAATAGTGCTGGCAGAGGTTGATGCAGGCGCAGGATTGAGGGAGTTACTTGCACTTGATGCACCATTGCTAGCAGCAATTTGCATAGCTGGGTCACTGCTTGAGTTCTGGGGCATTATTTGTTGTTGGTGTCGTTGCTGCTGTTCCTCAGCCTGTTGCGCTTGACTAAGAAATCCAGAAGAAGTAGCTGTCCTCCGAGGAAATTTGGCCAAACTCTCTGAAAATAATGAAACACATATAGACCATGATTAAGAACTTATCATAATGGAAATACATAAATCAAGTATTAGTCCTTTCTCCATATTTCTAACTTGTTTCTTTTTCGATAAAGGAATCCACCAGCATTAGACCCTCATGGAGGAGATGCTTTTGATATCCTTAACCAAT
Organism: Erythroxylum havanense; assembly: GCA_024752395.1. NCBI lineage: Eukaryota > Viridiplantae > Streptophyta > Magnoliopsida > Malpighiales > Erythroxylaceae > Erythroxylum > Erythroxylum havanense. The sequence goes on from JANTNU010000002.1 coordinate 8,863,574, forward strand.
GCAGCAGAACGCCCAACAGTCATATTAATATCAAATAAAAAGCAATGTAAAACCCTTAACTAAACATTCTAACTGGGCTATGCTTCAATAGGATGGTAATCTCATAGTTGCACTAATGACTTATCATACAAAAAGGACCACAAACGGTTGAATACATCAAGCACAAAATTTTATCAACCAAAGGAAAGGATAGCATTTAACCATGTTAATAAACAGCCATAACACGGCAGCAAAAGCAGTTTTATTTGAATAATATGAAAAGAAATTGTATAAAAGATAAGAAATTACAAGTATACTTTCCTTTTGGTTACAACTAAAAGGGTTCATGTCAGTGAGCAACTTGATAACCTAAGAATAATAATAGCAACTAAAAACATTAACAACTTACCCATCGGACCAGTCCTTGTTTCCCGGCTGTAATCAATCAGGTCTTTCATACTGTTTACAACTTCAGATATCTGTAATATTGATCATGTTGTAAGAAGCTATTGAAAAATTAAGCAATACATCAATTAGAGAACACAATAAACACCATTATGGTGCTCAAAACAAATCTTTTCAAAAATCAAAAGTACAATTAAAAGATTTAAAACAATATTGCAAACGGTTTTGTAAGGAAATATGGATTTCAAACATCGTAAGCGTAAAAGTTATACTCTGGAGAATACATGACTGAATAGGACTCGAAATAGGTAGGCAAGCCGAACTAAATATCGAGTGAAGTTTTAGAAAATGTGAAATGAGATAAAAGATATGTGTATAACGATCAGCAAAATTGACTATTGTTTCATCTCCAAAGAACTTTTCTACACGGTATAAGCTTATTGTTCAAAATTCATAACCAGTTGCACAAATAAGTAATGTCTAGAGAACATTCAGATATATATGGCAATGAATTGACGAAACAGGCCCCTGCAGCCAAATTATGACCTGCCTACCACTCTTATATATAGATATCTAGAGGAATGGGATATTGGGAACTACGTAAAAAGAAGTTTCCCAAGCAAGAAACCAAATCAATCAAGATTTAGCTCCGTATTTCCCCAAAGAACACATGGCAAACAATATTTTCCATAATCAACATTAATTTAAAATCAAATAAGAAGATTGATTGGAATAGGATTGGTCATCTCTAATCAGGAGAAGTCAAAAAAAGAAAAAAAAAAACTGGGCCAAAACCAAACAATTAAACAGAGATCTGAAAAGTAAAATAAAAAACGCCCAAATGTATATACTGTCACCAAGCTTGAAATAAAACAAGTATCAGCAACTACTTGACATGTAAGAAACACAATAAACCCATGAAGCCGAGTTAGCCTGAAAAGGAAGTACAAATTCACCTGAAGGCACCGGATATATCTCTTTGTATATCCCAAATCGTTTACCAGTGGAATTTCCAAGGCTTTAGCCAGTTGCCGAGCTGATACAACAAACCTACAGAAGAATAACACTTCAATAAAGGACAAAAATCCAGCTCTTCTCAGAACATCCAAAAATGTAAAACAGCCAGTGCACTAATGTGTTGGAATATTAGATTAAGCAGCAGATATATACGAGGTAAAATCCAGAAAATCATCAAAATATGTCATCTCTCCTTCCTCTCTTCCAGGCCAAAAACACAGACAGAAAATAAGCAATTGAGTGACAAGATCCAAACGCTCTTCTTCTGTTAATAATAGTCTTACAAGTTACAGTTATTCTGCAATTCTGGCGCTGATTGATTAGAAGATGCATTCTGAGTAGCAGCCTGGTACTTTGTAGCAGCAGAACTAAGTTGAGTCACCTGCGGGGACAATTTTTAGCAAGTCTCAATAATGATAGTAATCAATTATCTGTCATTTATTATGTCAATGTTGTACATTTGGCAGTAGCTGTCCCCAAACTTGGAATATTTCTAATGTTGTCAAACAAAATCTATCAAACCCATTAAATGATTTGGCAGGAAAATAAAAGAGTATTAAATATCTTTGATCTGGAATCACGTATAAAAAGTCTTATTCACCAAGATTTTATAACATCATTACCTCCCACTTACAACTACACAAAGCAATTACATGACCAGTTTAATGTAACTACACCAGTAAAACAACAAAGCTGATATTTTTATGTACAGATTTTTAAGAAAATTATCAATCAACAATTTGGATGCCAAACCAAACTGCTGGATAAAATATATTTTAAGACTTAAGAATGTGATATTTTCTATATAGAGATATGAGGAACTTTGGTAAATATGAGATTTTCTAGGAGAGATAAATGAGGAACTTTTGTAAATATGAGATTTTCTAGGAGAGATTAGTTGAAAGAACCTTCAATGATTAAGCCTTCAATTAAAAATATATATATCTTCATACACCTCTTCCTTAATTTTTTTTTACCACATAATATTTACATGGAAAGGCTTGATAGATAAAAGAATAATTTAACTCCCCAAAAGAAGTGTATACAACGCATTAATGTATATATATATGTAATTTTCTTAAATGTAGATGAATATGTTTGAACGAATATAGACATATTTTCAACCTTGTTTTCTTTTATATTTGAAGTGGGATAATAAATCCATTTCGAAGTTCCAGTGGTTAAAAATTTAGCGTAAAGTTTGAAACAACCATAACTCTACAATATAAAAGAAAACATTGACAACAAATCGAATCTTTTTGTCTCTAGATCTGGTTTGGTTTGGGCTTCTGAATGGCATAAACCGACTTAAGAGGTTTGGTTTGAAAAGAAACACTTCGAACCAAAACAAGTTCCACCATTAGCAGATTGAAAAATTGGACAGCATATAACACAGATGAGAAAAGCCTTGATGTGACAATCTAAAAGGTTAAAAAACCCATTGAAAAATACCCATACCTACTATCATATCATCAACAGGCAATAAATAAAGCACCCAAATATTGACACATCTCATAAATCATCTTTGAATAAAATCCAGTAGTGCATTACTTGCAGCCAGCTGAAAGCTCAAGATAATAAATCTAATCCTATGAAGCAAATTGATGGAAAGAAAAAACTCACTAGGACTGCATGTATTTACTAAAAACCACGTAACCAACAACCAATAACAAAAAATTTGCAAATCAACCAGTAAACCTTTGGGCCATATTGATTAGAGTCTAAGGAAAGTTCCATTTTTAAAAAGTTTAGTAACAGATTGGAATGAAGAACTCCAATGCATTAATATCTTGCCAATCACCTGGGGTATCAACAATCTTCTAGGTATAAGCTCTTCATGTCGCCGAGCACAGAATTCCCAAGAGCATATCTGTAGAATAGAACACAAGCAAAAAAAAGAGTTCATGTTCAGTTGAAAAACATCAGGAAATCAGAAGTAGCTCATCTAAACGGCAACTGATGCGTGACCTTCAAGTCTGGAGAGAAGACTATCCGTAATTGACCATCACGAACAACACGAAGTTGCTCAAAAACACTTTCCTGAATTGCTTTTGCATAGTCCAGCACAATTTGTCCAGATGTGTTTTGATACTCTCGTGGCATATCAACATACAGAAGTTCTTCCAAGGTTCCACTTTCATACTTGATTTTAAAAAGTCTAGGAAGAACCTCGTAAGTTGCCTCTGGGGAAACAATGAGTCAAAATAAGATATAAAGAAATAGTAGTTGGACACAAGGGATACATCAACTAATCCATGCAAAGTCCTATTTGTAGATTGCAGGATAATGAAACACAAAAGGAACAAATCTAAATTTTACCAAAACCACGGCCTGGCTTCCGGTTGCAAATCTCACAATGCCATGCATCCTGCAAAATTTGCATGCAAGGCTTGTTATCACAGGCTAAGTTAACAAAGGCACCATGTTTAAGAAGCTATTCAACTGTTCAGAAATTATTTTATTTAACAAATTAATTTTGTTCCATCTAAAGGTTTCTTTCAATAAAAGCAAAAAAAGGAGCATTAAGACGGCATGCAATGCACATTTATTTCTTTTCTATACCCAACAAATGTATTAATTAGAAATCCACGGCATATAAGAAAACATAAAACAACAGCCTTAATTAATGTTTGCTACATTTAGTAAAAAACAGACCTGAGGGAAAACACCAGTTGTTTGTCGCCCACTTCCATACATAGAAACACACCACTTCTTTTTTGCATTTTGAGCAAAGAACTCGGTAACAAACCTCCTCCAAAACTCAATATTGTTGTCCTACATGGAAAGTAAACATATTACTGTAACAAATAAATCCATAATCAACCTATGATAAAAGACCTCTGTGACAGTATCTTACTTCAGGTCTTCGTTGTTGCTGATGCATGTAATGTGTAAGGCGACGAGCACATGTCCCAGGTTCATATACAGGTTTCACAGGATTTCTTAGGGATAAATTCTGTTGCTGAAATTGCTGGGGTAATTGGGACCGTTGCTGTGGCACTGCCTTCAGGAATTGTTGTTGCTGTTGCTGATGTAGCTGCAGTAATCTTTGCTGATGCAATAAATTAATTTGCGCAGCAGCAGCCTGAGAAGACTGCCTTGACATGGTGAGTAACTGCTGCTGCTGCTGTTGCTGTTGTTGCTGCTGCTGCTGCTGCTGCTGCTGTAGAAACAATGACTGGTCTGAATGTGGGGATTCTAATTTTACCGGTGCAAAACTTCTCATAGCCTGGAGATGTTGTGCTTCCAACTTGACAGGACCATGATTCCTCAATGATTGTAGCTGCTGCTGTTGTTGATCATTAGTTAATTGAGGCTCCATTTTGACCGGCCCAATGCCACCTAAGCCTCCACAAATTTGTTGAAAGGAGTGGTGTTGTTGCTGGGCTGCGTTGTGAGGAGCTGAGAAATGTTGTACCGATTGTTGACTGTGCTGGAAACCTTGAGGGTCAAGTTGTTGAGCCTGTTGTTGATCTGGTACAAGCTGGTTGCTAGAAGGATTTGAAAATTGCTGCCCCTGAACTTGACCAGCTGGACCAGGATTTGCCATACTCGAAGGTACAAAGGATGATGAAGAACCATTGAAACCCATTCCATTACCAACACTGGAAAGGGGGTCAGACTCAGCTCCACCATCAATGCCTCCACGCTGGTTACTGGCAGGACCAGGAAGCCCTGGATTTGGGCCACCATTCCCAAAAGACTGATTAATGAAGGAGGAAACATTTGGCACATTTCCAAGCATATTTATATTATTAAACTGATTACGTTGGGACAATAAGGACGACAATGCTGTTTGTGAAGACAACGGACCTCCTTGGGATCCTAACATCCCTGAATTTGATCTCAACAAAGGAGTAGAAACAGACTGAGCACTACCAATTGGTGTAGGCGGCCCCGAGGGCACCATCTTATCACAACCTAAAAACACTATCCTAACAATTAAAACTACCTAAAACACCATAAACTAAATCAAGCTACAGTTACTGAACAAAGGTAAAATTGGACCAGGTCAATATTTCAACTCCATGCCCAACATTGTCAATTCCAGAGTCCTTATGTTGCACTAACAGAGCCGAGAAAGTTTCGTGTTCAAGAATATGATGTTGCGTTTTACCAAACACAAGCGCCACACCAAAGTAAGCCAAACCCAAAGAACAATTTTCGATCTTTAACATTCTAGAGCCGCACTAGCCTCGCACAACCAGCAATCTATGAGCAAAATCCCTGCATGATATACAGAGTTTCAGATCCACGTTAAAGTCGACCTTGTGTAAGGCAGCAAAATTCAGAAATCAAACTTCAACTACCAAACCAAACTTAAAACAAACTACACATCCTCACTCTATCAATCCAAAAACCATATCAAGAATCATAAAAGCCCTAGACTCAATAAAATGTTAAAACCAACCAACATCCCCAAAAGGCATACCATTTAAAAGGGTACGGGAAATTGAACAAGTTCTATCATGGGAAAGGGCTCATCTACTCCAGCTACAAGCTAAAATTTAAATCACAAAATCTCAATAAATATGGTCTTCAAAAACCTCGTCAAAATGTAAACTTTAGCAAACTAAAAGTCTAGAACACAACTTATACTTCGTAACAGAAAACGAGAGGGCTAAAATGCTAAAAACAGAAAAAACAAAACCACGTCGATCGAGCCCTAACGAGCTGCATCGACGAATTAAAGCTCAGGAAAAGTGCGGAGAAAACCAATGGGGTTTTGATATGAATGAGAAAAGGTCGAAAAAAGGGTGTAAGCTTAAAAATCCAAAACAGAAACCCAAGACAAAAAAAGAAACTACAAACTTTGAAGAGCATAACTTACCACAGTAGAAATTAACAGTGGTGATAGAGACAACAGTAAGGCTGAACAAGATTTCCTCCAAACCCAACACAAACTCAATATTAAACCCAAATAAAAAGAGAAGAAGTGATTCCCCTCAATAAACAAAAACTCCTTATTAAATTTGAGAGCTCAAAAGGAGTCCAAAACTCCAGTGTTTGTCTTCAAAATCTGTCCTCTCTTTTCTTCCAAGTTATTTGAATCGGGTAGTACATGTATGGCGCTGTTTTGTGCACCTATTCCTTCGTTCTTCGCTGGAGAGAGAGAGAGAGAGAGGAGAGACTGTGGCCTTGCGGACGTCAAAATTGTATTCGATCGGATTGAATTTTCTCTCTCATCACCTAATCAAGTCAAATGCTTTCTCTTCCTTTCTCTCTCAATCTTTGTGTATCTATATATGTATGTATGCATGCATTTGGCATATTATGGATGGGATGGAATTGTATGGCTGTCATATCAGAACTTGTCGTTTATCCAGCCATGTTGATCTCAAGGCATGTGTCATTTAATCTCCCGCACTTCCTAAATTGCCATTCACTTGGTGGCTATTTTACTGAATTGTTCTCTCCTTCGATGCAATTGGGTTGGGCTTCAAATCATTTCTGCCGCAAAACCTGTGCCTATGTTCTAACAACATTCTGCCTCATCTGATTTTTCCATATAATTATAAAATTGGGCGAGATTTTTATTATAATTAATCATTTTTTAATTACAAACTCTTCCTGCATTTGAATATAATTAATATCTCTTTATTTTTATCCCTTCTTCTTCTTTTTTTTTCCAAAAGCTCATCTTTAATACTGCGACGTACCTTCATTTCCTTTACATTTTCGAAAAGATTAAACAAAATCTCACCCTATTAGGCTCGATAAAGAGTCAAAGCTCAAATCTTATTAGTAGAAAGCAAATTTATTAAAAGTACTTCTAAAATATGAAATATTTAAAAGTTTAATAATAGGTAACTTTAACACTATATAATAGAGAAGCTAAAATATGACAGTAAAATCAACTTACCACTAAATCACAACCATCTTAAACCACACTAGAAAGTTATTCTTAACATAAAGATATATTATTAGCAATGTGATACATCTCAAACTAATTAGTTTAGGCTCATAATATAGTTTATACATTAAAAGATCAATAGCCCAGCCGATTAAAGCCTTATTTGACAATCAGCTGATTATATTAGTTGAATTAGCTATCAGTTGATTTGACAAGCAAATTATATTAACTATTTATTATTTGATGTTTGGTAAAATTAACTTTTTAGTATTAGTTGTTTATTGTAAAATGATTTACGAAGGCATGACTTTTTTAAAAATTATAAGAATATGAATATTATATATCTTAGTATTTCGTTGAATATTTTTATAATAATTTAGATTTTAAATATTTAATTCTACCAAA
>JANTNU010000002.1:9278463-9300191 GCA_024752395.1 Erythroxylum havanense
TGAGTGCAAAGCTGTAGGGCTCCGGATTTGGGCTCTGGAAACGGGTCCAATAGTTGTGGAATGTAAGCAAGAGCAAGGGGGTTAATGTTAAGTTATAAATAGTTGGAGTTGGGATCCGGTCTCGGGATCGGGTTCCGACAGAAGATGTTCATTGCCATAGCACATTTGCATTTAATCCGTAACACACATATTTCTCATATTCTTAACTTGTCAAGCAATTCATAAATGACATAAGCATGAACTCATAAAACTTGTCAACCAATTATAAACATATAAGCAATTAGAATAGTTTGGGTAGGTCCATGTGGAAGTTCTTACGAATCTACTATAATAACAAAACTGACTATCACAAAGCCACATAATAGTTTTGCGTAGTTTGTAAACATGAGGGAGTCCGTGAAGGAGTTTCATGCCACTAGCGGGTAGGCGAGAGAAGCCTTTAACATAGTCAACGTGTACATGACATAACAGAATGGACCACTATTAACCCACACTAACATGAATTTTATGACTTGCAAAATATTACCCAAAAAGGCACATTTCGAACACAAAATTCCCATAAGCATGATATATTTTCAAATACCATTTCCATCTTCATTTCATAATTCATCAACAAAATTCAAGTACCAAACATGTAGGAATTTTTAAATCATACAAGAAGCAACAAATGCAACAATTATGAAGCGATTGAAAATTCTTTTAACTCTATTGATTTTGAAAAATATTTATGGCTCAGTAACTCAACTATAAACATATAACCCACCAAAATTCTTTGCTTAAGAACTTGCCCAAATATACCTCTCCTCTTGCTCCTCTTTCCCTTCTTGATTTCCTTTAACAATGGCAAAAAAATCCTATTTCAATAGGAATTCAATTGAAAAATCCCACAAAACATATTCACTAAAATTTATTCTAGAATACTTAAACTCATACATTTCTTAAGCTCTATGAACTAAAACCTTTCCATACATCCAAAGGATTAAAATTAAACTTACCTTAAATCTTCACCAAATAATGAGATTATTAGCTTAAATGAAAGCTCTTCTCTTCCTTTTTCTTTTTTTCCTTCTTGCACAACCCCAAAATCTCTTGTTAAAACTAAGAAAAGATGAAACCCTAGCTCAAACTTCCTTCTTTTCTCTCCTCTCCACGATTTCTCTTCTTTCTCTCTTCAATTCATGTTTTTCTTCTTCTTCTATGAACAAGGCCACTCTTCTTCTTCCAGTTATACCCTTAATGAGTGTGCAATGTCCAATTTGCCTTTCCTTCAATGCATTATAGTTTTAAAACTTAAGTGACTTGCAAAAATGCCCTTAAACACTCTTACTACTTTAATTCTAACATTTTTTCTAAATTTTAATTTCTACTTGTGCTAAATAAATTAATAATTAAATTCTAAGAAAATAAAATAAAATAATTCAATAAATAAATAAATAAATAAAATGAAAGAAAAAATTTGGGTCCAATAATTCTCTCCCTTTAAAGAATTTCGTCCTCAAAATTCTTACCTGAGTCATTGAAGAGGTGTGGATACTTCGCCTTCATGGCCTCTAGGGGCTCCCACGTGGCCTCTTCTGTAGAATGGTTTTTTCATAGGACTTTAAATAGTTAAACTATCTTATTCTGGAGGTCCTTTTCCTTAGTGTCTAGAATTTCCACTACAGTCTCTTCATAAGTCAGATCATCTCTCAACTAAACTTCAGTGGTCTGAATGATATGGGAGGGATCCGATCTATACCTCCTCAATATGGAAACATGAAAGATATAATGTATTTGTGACAATTCTGATGGTAGCGTGAACCTATAGGCTAGCAGTCCAATCCTCTCAATAATCTCGCAGGGACCCACATATCATGGGCTCAACTTGCCCTTCTTGCCAAACCTCATGACCAAGGAGATGTCTTAAGAAAGACTTTCTCACCAACTTCATACTCCATTTCCTTTTAGCGTGCATCAGTATAACTCTTCATTCTATTTTGAGATGCTTTAAGCCTTTGCTTAATTAGATTGATGTTGTCAACTGTCATCTGAAGTAACTCTGGTCCTATTAATTTCCTTTCTCCTTCTTCATACTAGCATCTAGGAGTTCTACATCTTCTTCCATACAATGCTTCATAAGGAGCCATTTGACCAATGACAAATGCTCGTCCCAAGCGCCTTTAAAATCTATCACACATGCCCTGAGCATTCCTTCAAGGGTTCAAATGGTCTTCTCAGATTGGCCATCCGTTTGGGGATAAAAAGTAGTGCTAAAATTTAACTTGGTTCCTAGAGCTTCTTGCATACTTTACCAAAATCTCGAAGTGAACTGAAGATCTCTATCAGAAACTATAGAGTCCAGAATCCCATATAGCCTCACTACCTCATCAATATACTTCTTCGCTAGCACATACAGAGAATCGGTCTGTTTAATTGCTAGAAAATGGGTTGACTTCGTTAAACGATCAGCAATAACCCATATAGCATCATACTTCCTACTAGTTTTGGGCAAACCTATCATAAAATTCATGGTTATTCTTTGCCACTTCCACTCAGAAATGGACAATGGCCTTAACTTGCTTGAAGGTGTCTGGTATTCAGCCTTAACTTATTGACACATTAGACACTTACTTGCATATTCTGTTACATCCTTCTTTATGTCTTTCCACCAGAAATGCTCTTTCAAATCTCTATACATCCTGGTGCTACCTGGGTGTATAGTATAAGATGCATTATGTGCCTCATTAAGTATCTCATCCTTTACTTCCTTGACATTCGGAATGCAAAGTCTATTTCCTACAACCATAAGTCCATCGTCCCTCACCACCACTTCAGATTTTTTGTCATTCTTAATTTCTTCTCAGAGCTTGTTCAATACTGCGTCTTGTGCTTGTAACTCCTTAACTTTCTCCCTGAGTATTGGTCGCACTCTGAAATTAGCAATAATGCAATTAGGTTCCTTTTGTTTCAAGCTTATTCATGACAGATAAATTGTCTGAACATAGCCTATGGAGGATTTCCTACTCAAGGCATCAACCACTACATTTGCCTTTCATAGTATTCAATCAACAGGTCATAATCCTTAAGTAATTCTAATCACCTTCTCTGTCTCAAATTCAACTCTTTCTAGCTTAATAAGTACTTGAGACTTTTATGATTTGCAAAAATCCTCGTCTGAACTCAATACAAATAATGTCTCTAAATTTTTAGGGCAAAAATTATTGTTGCTAATTCCAGATCATGAAACGGGTAATTTATTTTATAAGGTTTTGGTTGCCGCGAGACGTAAGCTATTACCTTGTCTCCTTGCATCAACACACAACCTAAACTTTTTCTTGAAGCATCACTATAAACTGTATAACCTTCATCTCCCATAAGCAAAGCCAAAATTGAAGCACTTGTCAATTTGTGCTTTAGCTCCTTAAAGCTCTTCTTACATTCATCACTCCAGATAAACTTCTAATTTTTCCTTAATAACTTGGTCATAAGAGTAGCTATCATAGAGAATCTTTCAACAAACCTCCTATAATATCCTGCCAGATCTAGAAAACTTCTCACTTCTGCTACTATCTTTGGCGCATGCCATTTCACCACTGCTTCAACTTTCCTTAGATCAATATGTACCCCATACTTCAAAATTATATGCCTAAAGAATATCACCATGTGAAGCCAAAATTTACACTTACTGAATTTACCATAAAGCTCCTTCTCCCTTAGCGTCTACAACACTGTCTAGAAATGTTCCTTATGTTCTTCTTCACTCTTGGAATAAACCAAAATGACATCTATAAACACTATGACAAATTGATCCAGATACTTCGTGAAAACCTATTCATAAGATCCATAACTGCAGGTAGAGCATTGGTCAATCTGAATGGAATAACTAGGAACTCATAATGCTCATAACGTATCCTAAAGGCTATCTTGTTTATATTAGATTCCCTGATTCTGGACTGATGATAGCCTGACCTGAGATCAATTTTGGAAAAGACTCTTTCTCCCTGCAACTGATCAAATAGATCATCAATTTGTGGCAGAGGATACTTGTTCTTAATGGTTACCTTATTGAGTCTCCTATAGTAATGCACATGCTCTATGTTCCATCCTTCATTTTAACAAATAGAATTGACGCTTCCCATGGCGACAAACTTGACCTTATATACCCCTTCTCTAATAGTTCTTCCAATTGTTCCTTAAGCTCCTTCTGTTCAAATGGAGCCATTCTATATGGAGGTACAGAGATAAGTGCGGTATCTGGAATCAAATCAATGACAAACTCAGTTTCCCTTAATGGTGTAAACCAGGTAAGGTTTCTAGAAACACGTCTGGAAAATTCCTCATAATCGGAAAGTCTTCTAACTTCCTTTCATGCACATCGATGTCCAAAATGTGTGCCAAGAAGGCTTCACACCCTTTAATAATCATCTTGTCAGCTAGCAATGTTGAAAGAATTATCGGTGATGGTGTTCTTCTGTCTCCTCTAAAAGTCACCTTCTCACCCTTGCCAAGATCAAATTCTACCTCTTTGAGGCTACAATCTAACTTTGAATGATATTTTTTCATGGAATCCATTCCCAATATAACATCTAGGTCCTTCAAATCTAAAGGCAGTAAGTCCACTACTAGTCTAGCACCATTAATAAAAAGCTCACAATTTCTATATGCTTGACTTATTATCACCTTCCTTCCTAAAGGAGTATTAACAATTAATGGACTATTTAGTGGCACCAAATTAACACCATGTAATTTCATGCTTGTAGAAACAAAAGAATGCATGGAATTAAAATCAATCAGTAAATATAGTTCTGAATTAAATAATTGAGCCATACCCGTAACAACTTTAGGTGCGGCTGCAGCTTTATCTCTAGTCGTGGCAGACACCCTTGCTTATGTCGGACCCCTTGGCCTCCCTAGAGGAATAACCTTCCTTGCCACTCCAAAACTTCCCATCTCAATGATGGCCTGGTTCTTACTATTTCAACTCTCTTCAGAGCTTACAACTGAGATCCCTCTTGCTTTGGTGTTTAGAGACAATCCCTGATCATGTGTCCCTTCTCTCCTCATCGGAAACATACTCTAAGTAATTTGAAGCACTCTCCTGTGTGAAACTTGCCACAATGTTCCCATTGAGAGTTCGTGTACCTACTCCTCTCCATCATGCTATTGCCTCCCACGGTTGAGGCTTGCATTGAAGCTGCTTTTGTTTGCTTGTCTTAGCAGAGCCGCTACTTCGTGCTTCACTCTATGTGTGGAAACTCCTCATACTCCTCTCAGGCATTGAGACACTCATTCCCTTCTTATAAGACTATTCCCAGTTCTTCCTCTTCCTATTTACTTCATATTTTATGTTCTCCAGTTTCTCAACTTGAAGTGCAGCATTTACCAAGAGCTGGTAATCACAAAAGTTGTGGATCAATACTTTCTCCTTGATCCCCAAAATGAAATCCTCCCTCAAACATACGATACTTATCCTCCTCATTCGCAACAATGTTGGTCGCATACTGTGAAAGTTAGGTGAACTTCAACTCATATCCACTCATACTCATGTCTTTTTGTGTGAGATTCAAGAATTCTATGGCCTTCTCTAGGACATAGACCCTCATGAAGTACTTTTTCTAAAAAAACTTTCAGAAAGTTCCTCCATGATAATACCGACGGTATGACCTGACTATGGGGCATTGATTCCCACCAATGAAGTGCGTCGTCTTGTAGCAAGCTAACTGTATAATCCAATTTCTCCTCAACAGAGCAATTCATCTAAAACAAGACTCTCTCTGTCCTTCTCAACCATGCTTCAGCCTCTTTAAGATTCGTAATCCCAGTAAAATCTATAGCTCCATACTTGCGGAGCTTATCATACTATCCATTCCTCTCTACTAGAGCTTGCACTGAAAATTGCGACATTTAGCCCATGGCATACGTGAAAGCCTGAGTAAAGGCTTGAAAGAATCGCAGATCCATGGGGTTTACTTGGGGCATAGGAGGAGGAGGCGGTGACACTTCATGTTGCACCCTAGATGCCTCAAAATCATAAGTAATGTGTGTCACCACATCTTGCGGGACATAAGATTCATTCGTACTTCCATGGCAAGAGCAAGATCGAGTCCTAGTTCCTCGAGTTCTTTTTCGAGACGGTATAATCACTCCTTCAATTTAAAACCATTTAAAAATATTTAGTTCATGCTTCAAGTAAAACAATTTCAAATCATGTAAAATAATGCAGAAACAATGCATGTTCATTTCATAAATTGAAAACTACCCATTTCATGCCTAAGATACTCCTAAACCTAATCGCTTTATTACCATAAGATGTTGGACTCTATTTTTGGAGCCTAACTCGGGAGTCATAAAAACCTAAGCATAGTTGAAAATATTGGATTTGTAAGTGAAATTTCTTCAGGACCATTGGTGGGTTTGCCGCGGCAAAAATATGGAAGTAGTTCCAAGGACCTTTTGGCAGAAGTTTGCCACGGCGAAGGTCTAAGGAAAGGCCAACGTACCCCTCGGATCAAATACACCACGACCAACATTTTGGTTTAACTACGGAGAAAGCTTATGGTCGAGCAAACAGACTTTTCGGGACAATTGTGCCGCGGCGAACTTACCGAAAATCACAAAAAACTACCTTTTGGGAAAGGTTCACAGTGACCAAGTTTGGCTTTGCCGCGGCGAAACCTTCAAACCCAGACACCCAAACCCAACTATCAATCACCATTTTTTTTTGCACATACACTTCCAAAACCACTTCTGCACCTCAACCAAAAGATGTATACAAACATACACAAAAGAAACTTCTTCAAATCCTTAGTCTCTTAAGAATGAATTGCAAAAACATGAAAAATCATAAGCAAACCTAAATATATTTCATTAATATCAAAAGATGAGAGTTTTACAAAACTTTAATGGTCATTTCAAGCCACAATACAACATTTGTCTCATAATCCAAAAATACAAAGTATACTTGAACAAATGAAACTTGAAAGGTGACTAAAGCCTTATGTTTTTCAAAAACTAACTCAAAATATAAAAAGATGCAAATTTAGAGTGATGCCTTGACTCTCGATCACTCGATCTCTTAATTATCATTGGAGATGAGGACGGAATAGGGGTGAGCTTAAAAGCTCATAGGTAACAAGCTGATAATCGAGAAACAAGCAAAACCATCGAAAATGTTCATTGCAATAGGGCATTTGCATTTAATCCGTAAAACATATATTTCTCATATTCTCAACTTGTCAAGCAATTCATAACGACATAAGCATGAATTCATCAAACTTTTCAACCGATCATAAACACAAAAGCAATTAGAATGGTTTAAGTAGGTCCATGTGGGAGTTCTTACGAATCTCCTATAATAACAGAACAGACTATCATAAAGTCACATAATGGTTTTACGTAGTTTGTAAACATGAGGGAGTCCGTGAAGGAGTTCTATACCACTAGCGGGCAGATGGGAGAATTCTTTAACATGGTCATTGTGCTCGTGACATAACAGAATCGATCACCGCTAACCCACACAAACATGAATTTAATAATTTGCAAAATATTGCCCGAAAAGGCACATTTTGGAAACAAAATTCCCATAAGTATGATATATTTTCAAATACCATTTCGATCTTCATTTCATAATTCATCAACAAAATTCAAGTAACAAGCATGTAGCAATTCTTAAATCATATAAGAAGCAATAAATGCAACATTTATGAAGTAATTGAAAATTTATTTAACTCTATTGATTTTGAAAAATGTTTATGGCTCATTAACTCAACTATAAACATGTAACCCACCAAAATTCCTTACTTAAAAACTTGCCCAAATGTACCTCTCCTCTTACTCCTCTTGCCCTTCTTGATTCCTTTAATAATGGCAAAAAATCCCATTTCAACAGGAATTCAATTGAAAAATCCCACAAAGTATATTGACTAAAATTTATTCTAGAATACTTAAACTCATACGTTTCCTAAGCTCCAAGAACCAAAACCTTTCCATAAATCCAAAGGATTAAAATTAAACTTACCTTGAATCTTCACCATGGCTCAAATGAAAGCTCTTCTCTTCCTGTTTCTTTTTCCCTTCTTGCACAACCCTAAAATCTCTCTTAAAAACAAAGAAAAGATGGAACCCTAGCTTAAACTTCCTTCTTTTCTCTCCTCTCCATGATTTCTCTTCTTTCTCTCTTCAACTCATGTTTTTCTTCTTCCTCTAAGAGCAAGACTACTTTTCTTCTTCCAATTCTATCCTTAATGAGTGTGCAATGTCCAATTTGCCCTTCCTTCAATGCCTTATGGTTTTTAAACTTAAGTGACTTACGAAAAATGTCCTTAAACACCCTTACTACTTTAATTCTAACATTTCTATTCTAAATTTTAATTTATACTTTTGCTAACAAAATTAATGACTAAATTCTAAGAAAACAAAATAAAATAATTCAATAAATAAAAAATAAAGTAAAATAAAATGAAAGAAAACAATTTGGAGTCCAACAATAATGATATCTAACTAATAGTATCTAAGGACCTTAATAAACACACATTATATAATAATATCTAAAAAATAACTAAACAAAGTCCTTTAGTTAGCAAATAAGCCAACATGTCCTTAATCTCGATACGCTTCACCTCAATTTCACACTTCTAAACTTATTCCTTTATGGTCAAATATTTGACCTTTAAATGTTTAGACCCTGTAATGTCCTTATTGTTGTTACTAAACAACATAGTAGAAAAATTATAACAATATAACCGAATGGGTCTAGCCATTGAATCAACCACAAAAACTTAGAAATTAGGTTTCTAAGACAAACTACATATGAAGTAGCCTCATAGCATGTTATAAACTCTACATGCATAGTTGAAGAAGTTACTAATGTCTACTTAATACTCTTTCACGAAACAACACCATCTGCTAGCATAAAAATATACCTTAACGTAGACTTCCTATCACCTGGACATATAGCAAAATCTAAATATGTATATAGTTACAATATGTAATTCAAGATACTTTCTAATGTTTGTTGATAAATATTCCCATCATGTTTAGGTGTTCTTACTTAAAGAAAAATCTAAAGTTCTTGATAAATTCAAGATTTTTAAGACTAATGTTGAGAACCAATTTAAAAAATCAATCAAGATTGTCAAATCTAACCATGAGGAGAGTATTATGGTAGAAATAAGGTTTCTAGATAAAAACAAGGTTCGTTTTCCAATTATTTGGAATCGTATGGTATAGTTAGTTAGTTCATTATGTCAAGTAGTCTTGCGCAAAATGACATGGTGGAAAGGTGAAATCGCACCTTAAAGGATGTAACTATAGTATTCACCCTTTTATCATGTAAAAGATGGGAGGGACCACCCTCAAAATAGACATTATGTTCCATAAACTTAGCTATTTGTGACTCCACTACTATGGATCCTCTATCTTTATAGTAAACTTTGTATTTCCTAGAGTGGTTAGGATACCCTATAAAGTAACAACAAGTGAAATGAGAATGCA
Source organism: Erythroxylum havanense (assembly GCA_024752395.1). NCBI lineage: Eukaryota > Viridiplantae > Streptophyta > Magnoliopsida > Malpighiales > Erythroxylaceae > Erythroxylum > Erythroxylum havanense. The sequence continues at coordinate 9,287,935 of JANTNU010000002.1, forward strand.
ACTTATCTTTACAAGAATTGTATAAGTGCACCTCAACAAAGTAGCCCTTTACACGAAGATAAGTGACGCTAGGTTTCCATCATTTCCATATTTCAAAAGGCAATTTTTGCATTAAGTTGCATATGACCCTGTTATGTATAAAGCAGTCTTTATTGCTTAGCCCCAGAGGTAATTAGGTAGGTTAGTCCTACTTTACATTGATTTTATCATATCCTTTAAGGTGCGATTTCACCTTTCCACCATGTCATTTTGCGCAAGACTACTTGACATAGTGAACTAACCAACTATACTATACGATTCCAAATAATTGGAAAACGAACCTTGTTTTTATCTAGAAACCTTATTTCTACCATAATACTCTCCTCATGGTTAGATTTGACAATCTTGATTGATTTTTTAAATTGGTTCTCAACATTAGTCTTAAAAATCTTGAATTTATCAAGAACTTTAGATTTTTCTTTAAGTAAGAACATATAACCATGATGGGAATATTTATCAACAAACATTAGAAAGTATCTTGAATTACATATTGTAACTATATAGGGGCCACATATACTGGTATGTATGAGTTCTGATATGCTAAAAGCACAGGTTGACCCTTGTTTCTTTGTTTTGGTTAACTTTCCTTACAACAATTAGCACACACTTCTAGATCATCATAATATAGAATTGGAAGAATGTTATCCATTACCAATCTCTTAACTCTATCTCTATAAATGTGGCCCAATCTTTTATGTCACAACATGTTTGACTTTTTTCTTTATTAAGGGTCTCTTTCTAGTAACCTATTTGGCAATATACAAAGAAGCACACATTCCATTAAGGGTAACATAAATTCTATATAAACTATATGATAAGAAGGTATCACTAATAGGTTTTGCATCAAAAGATAACTTTATAACAAAAATTTTAATTACAAAAAGATAACCTTTATAAATCCAGAACACATACATAAATCAAATTTTGTCTGAAAGATGGTTAATAAAAGGTGTCATATATTATAATACAAGGTTTAAACAAACATCCCTTATAGAGACTACATCAACTTCTTCTTTATTCTCTATTATCAATTTTTCCTCATGTCTATTTAGCTTTCTCTTTTGTACGAACCCCTACATCATGGAACCAACATGATTGCATGCTCTATTATTTAGCTACCAAAAAATTGATGTGGCTATAACAACATCAGACTCATGTATTATACGAACTAAAGAGTCACCTAATATCTCTTGCCTTTTTTTTTCAAGTTCTATATTTCTACCACTCCAGCTTTTTATGTCCCTTCTTTTTAAAAAAACATATTATATTCATGCTCTTTGCAACGTCTATAGGACCTTTAACAACACTGGATTGATCAACATCTATATGTGGAGGAAATTTAGGTTGCTTACATTTAAATTTACAGGGATTTACCTTTCCCCCTTAATTGCTATTAAAGTTGTTTGATTGTTTTTTTCCAACTTCTCTTCCTTAGCAACACAATGGGTGTTGGACCCTGAATTTTTTAATTATTATTGATTTATTTGTTTCATTATTTTTAGAATTGAGCCCATTATTTTAGGGAGCCTAAGTGGAAATTAGAATTTGGAATAGAGTGTTAGAATGAAATTAGTGTATGGTTAAGGTAGTAGATTTAAATGTATGTAAGGAGCTAAAGGACATAAGGGCAAAATTGAGAGAACCAAATAAGTGAGGGGTAATTTTGGAAGACAAGACCAAAAATTAGTCTTGAATAAGTGAGAAAGAAGAAAGAATCGTGAAAGAGAGAAAGAAAGAAGAGAAAACGCAGGAAAGAAAGAAAGAAGAGAGAAAAACGCGGGAGAAGAAAGAAGAAGAAGAAAATTCGTGGGAGAAACTAGGAAAGAAGAAGAAAATGTGGAAAGAAGAGAAATAAAGCTTGTTAAAGGTAACAATCTTCATCTTTCTTCTTGCTTTGATGAGAAAGGGATTACAAAGGGGAGAATAGGGTTTGTGTTGAAAATAAGATTTTTTTGGGTTTTTGAATTAAGATTGGTTTTCGATGAACTATGGGTAGGTTAAATTTAAGCTCCAATTTTCAAGTGTTTTATTTTTGTGATTATTGAAGTTTATGAATTTACATTAGAATATTGTTTGAATAGAATTTTGTTTATTTGAAGGGAATCAAGAAAACCTACCCAAGATTAAGGGGAAAGGGAAATTTAAACTCGGGAAATTTAAAGCAAATAGGTGGGTAATGTATTTATAGTTATTGTATGATTGGGCAAATTCTTGCCTATGTGTGTGTATGTGCAAATTTCTTAAATTTTGAATTGTTGTGAAGATTTGATAATACATGATGATTTGTGATTATGTTAGACCTTGAAAGAGGTTATAACATTTTGAATAAACGAAAAGAAGAAAAAACATGAAAGTATGAGCGTATGATCAAATAAAATAAGCATGAATATACGTTTTTTTTGGACAAAATTGGAACCATTTCGTTCGTCACGTGCATGTTGACAAGAGACTTCTCCTGGCTGCTCACTTGTGACATATGAGCTCAGAAATATGGACTCATTTCATTAATGGTGTAAACTTCGATTTCTCCAATTCATTCTATGGAACCCTCGAGCGATTTGATGTGCATTGCATTTGATTTGTGAATATGATGAATAATTGACTGTTGTGTATGGATGGTTGGATATATGATATGTTCTATGTGATGAAATGTCTAACTTTGAGTTTTGGAACTAGAATTGAGAGTGCTTGAAATTTTGGATTTATATATATACATATGTTTGAATTTGTGACTAATTATCGATGGCTATAAATATATTAGTGTTGAACGTCAAACTTTACTTGGAAGTTAGAACTATTATATGTGAAATGTTGGAGGTTAAAAGCTAGATAATATAGATGAAACATGATCACTAAGTATGCTTCGTATTTTAGCCACAACTTTTTCTCTAGTTATCCAAATGAGATTCTTGATTTCGATTAAAATAGAAAGATAGAGCTACAAATTATTTGATGGAATAGAGTTCTAATTCAGTCCCTAATAATTTAAATCTTTGGATGGAAGTTGAACACAAAATATTGTTTCAGTATAAGAATAGTTCGAAAATGTTTGGGATATAACTTTCAAATTTCTAAACCAAATTGAATGATTTTGATGTCATTAGAAAATTAATACAAAGAGGAACATTTTTGGAGAAGGAAGTGTTATCAAATTGCTTCAATTTTTCCATGATCAATAGTTAAAGAGTTAGAAATATAAGATGTTTGTTTTAATAGACATAAAGGGAAAAATTGGAAAGGCTAACTAAGTTAAGGGTATAATTAGAAGAAATACTAATAAAATGGGTTTCAATTAGAAGAAGGGAAGAGAGAGTGTCGTGGAAGTCAAGAGAAGAGAGAAGAAAAAACGTGAAAAGAAGACGAAAAGAAGGAAAAATCGTGGAGAAAGAAGAGAAAGGAAGAAGAAATTGTGGGAAGAAGAGGAAATCAAGCTTCTAAAGTAAGTTCATCATCTTTTCTTCTTGCTTTATCAGATAAATGGGTTTGGTTGAGAATGAAGGAGTTTTAGTGAGAGAAACGATTTTTGTGTTGGGAATGATTGGAGGAAGATGATGATTATGAGACCCATTTGATTTTAGGGTTTCTAAACTAAGTTTTGACTTTTCTAATCTAAATGGACTATGGGTACATTAGATTTGAGCTTGATTTGTGTTGATTGCAATTTTGTGATTATGGAAGTTTTAGGGAATTTACATTTGAATTTGAGTTGAATGAGAATATTAGTTTATTTGAAGGGAATCAAGAAAATTTAAGAGCAAGAGGAAGGGTACAATTGAGTTTGGATTTTTCAAGTGAAATAAGGTGGGTAATTTATTTATAGTTATTGTATAATGAGAAAAATACCTTGTGTGTGTATTGTATGCTAAAATGACTCGCTTTGAAATGTTGTGATGTGAAAATTGCATTATGAGGTATGACATTTGATAAAATTGAATTGTGAGTATGATTATGCTATGCCTTGTATCATAGCATTTTGATTAAATGGAAAGAAGAAAAAGCATAAGAATATGAACTTTTGATTGAATTTGATTATGTTTGGGTAAGAGTGGAACCATTCTGTTAGTCATGTGCAAGTTGACAACAACCTTCTCCTAGCTATCCGCTTGTGACATATGAGCTCCAAAAATGGACTCATTTTGTTCATGGTGCAAACTTCAGTTTCTCTATTCTATTTCCATGGAACCCTTGAGCCATTTATTTGTGCATTTGCATTTTGATGTGTTAAGTTATGGTGAAGTTGAGTATTATGCTTTGATATTAAATTACATCCAATATGTTTTATGTGATGATGTATTGAATTATGAGTTGCGAATTAGAATTGTGATTATAGAACTTACAATGCTAGATTAAGATAAGGCATGCAGTTCTAAATGAATATTCGCATATATGTTTGATTGTGTGGCTCACTGCCAATTGCTATAAATATATTAGCCACTGAGCTGTGTAGTTCAACCCATCATTTTTCCTCCTCGGGTACAAAACGAGAAGATTAGCAATCCTTGCAAGGCAATTGGAAAAACTCCGAGATAGATAGTTTTTGCACTAAACTAATTTGAACACTTTTGTATAGCTTATTAAGCATGCCAAACATTGAGCATCCATTTGTATTTGTGAAGTGTATATTGATATGTAAATAAAGTTTGTTCAATTATTTACTTTGCTTAGTAATGAGAATGTGAATTTGAGGATTTCCTTTTGTGTATGATTATGTCATTTTACAAGTTGAGTATGATGGTTGTGGATGTGGAATGTGTTTATGCGCGTGCTTCTTTGTCGAGATAGAAAATTGTTACTCGTTTTAGAATAACATGTTAGAAAGGTTTTATGGGATGAATCATTTGAGGTGGGATTCAAGAGTTTAACGAAAAATATTTAGTGGTTGAATTGATATGAATAGATATTGCATTTTGCAAGTTCATAGGTGTGGAAATTATGTTTTGAACACAAGGGAAAAACTGCATTAATCTAGGTAGAATTAGCCAAATTGTCTTCATTAAAGTTGTAGCTTGTCCTCTTAACTTTCCAACAATATGAAGTATGAAATTTTTGGATATTAGAGCTGAGAGATATGATCATTATAAGTTGGTAAGGCTGCATAGGATGTATATCATAACAACTATGGTGAAAAGATGAGAATTTGATGTATATTATGAGTCATTTGAGTTGAGATTTGGGAGTTTAATGCACTTAAATTGCTAAATAAATGGTTAAGAAGTGATATTACATTAGAAGAAGTGAATTTTGGGAAGATTATAAATGAATATGATGTTAGAATGGATGTAGGAATCATTGGAGAGGCTTTGGAGGAAGTTTTGGGGCATATGTCTGTTAAATGGACATTCTCAGGTGTAAAAACACCCCCATCCTAGTCCATGTCTGTTAAGTGGAGATTAGGTCCATTAAACATACCTTCTCGGGTGTAAAAACACCCCTAAGCCCGACAATGTCTATTAGGCGGACATGTATGTCTGTTTAACGGACATACATGGGATAGCTACAGTAAATCAACAATTTTGACTCTTTAGATGGAAAAATCTCTCTTTGTAATCTTCATGAAAGTTGTAGATCTAGAAGTTATCTTCTAAACCATATAATAATGACCTTAATCAGACGTCTCTAGAGAAAGTTATACTAATTGTCCCAATATAGGTACAATATGGTTGAGGATATAAACATGCTTGATTCTTTTGGACACAAGTTTATCATCCGACCTCCAAATGGAGTGATTCTTGAAGCAATAGATTCCTAGAACATTTTTATACCTCTCAATAAAAAGTGGTATCCATTGGTGTTGATTTGGAAAATATTGATGGAGAGAAAGTGAGGAAATTAATTGGAAGAGCATGAATTGGTTGTTTACCACACCTACTTTGGTATTTTACTGATATCTTGAACCGTAGAGCTCCGATTGAAAAGGTTCTTGCTTCAGAATAAAACAGAGACTTAGAGACACAATTATTTTGAAGAATTCAAATTGTGATTCTGCTGTGTGGGCTCGCCCTTATGGTTTGAGATGTTATGAGAATGATGACTAAGGAGATTTCATTGAAATAACTCTACAGAGAAATACACTCACATGTTATAATAGTCAAAACAGATAAAGAAAAGAACGTTGCCTCCATCGAACATGCATACAACACTCACGCATAAAGACCACCAATCTAAAGCCTCTTCACTTTTACGTATAAGGTACAACACTCACACCTGCATCTTCTCCACACAACAACGTAGCAGCTCTCCATATTACTCCACTAACGCAATTGGCTTTCCACTCCATTCATGACATACACTCAAGCAACCAGCATCCACATAGCTTCACTCTCCATTCACCACTCACCAACCAAGACTTCAAAACAGTAGCTAGCCTCCACTGAAGAAAGGACGCAACCACGTAAAGAAAGATAACGTAACCTAGCAATTTGGAGCCATGTTTATTTTTTATTTCCATTTGATTTCTTTATGAGTTTGTTTAGGGTTTGTGCTTGTGGATTGGTTGGCATAATGATTTGTAGCTAGAACTCTAATTTCTCTTTGGGATTTAATATTTTTGTCGATGCTTTAATTTTGAACATTGCTAAATCCATGACTTAATATTCATTTACTTGTTGATTTTCCTTAGGTATAATTGTTCTTACTTTGGATTATTGAAAGTTGGCTTAGTATAAATTTACCTTTGATAAAAGGAGATTTTTGCTAGATGATTGAAGGGAATTCCGGTTAGGATTTTCTTGTGAGTTGGGAGACTCAAGAAACTTAAGAGTTGAAATTAGAAGGTTTGAGTGTGGAACTTAAGAAACTCTAAGAAAAAATTTAAGTAAGGGATTACTAAGTATTGTCTAGAGTAGATAGATTAACTCACCTTTGGGAGGAGGGGCTTAAATACTCTTAAAATCACCTACAAGGTTAGGATATTTTATTTATGGAGGATAACTAATTCAATATTGAGGTAGGCAAAAATTTCATCCTCTAAGAGAAAGTTATTCCCCATTGTTGTTAATACTTTTAATTAAACAATTGTTGCACTCTTTTCTTAATTAGTTATTGCATAGATTTTTCATATTCATTGTTATTTTGGTTGCATTGAATTTTATAGTTGCTTAGAAATTTCCTTGAGTTTTTGATAATTCATTACATTGCTTTTAATTTCCTAAAATTTCATTAAACTTGATTTCAAACACTGTCCGCTAGCATAGATTTGAACTTTCTCATAATTCCTGTGGACACAACTCGGTTCTTACCGATTTATTACTCAGTTCAACAATCGTGCACTTGCAGTTTATGAACAACTTCGAAGTACATTATTTTGGTTACAATAAGGTTAATACACTCACGTCTTATGATATTCTGAATAGTTGGGCTCTTGAAACGGGGTCCAACAATGGGTGATCAATGAATTTATGTATCAAACTTCATCTTGGGAGTTACATATTGTAACCAAAATAACGTATTTCAATGGAAGAGTATTTAGGGCTTAGTGAACAATACAAGTATCAAGAATATAAATATTTAATGCCTTTAGCTTGTTTTAAAGATGAACATCCTAATTATGTAATCGCTCACTCCTCTTACTTTTGTATATCTCATAGAGTATAATTCCTTTAATAAGTTGCGTATCAGAGCATTAGAAAATACCTTATACCTCTAAAAGACATTGTTGAGGAAATCTTTTTCTATGTTTGTCTTTGGAAGTCCACTTAATAGATGAATTGTTATGGATCTCTTTATGGTCAAATAACACATCCTATTTAACCTTTTCCAAACTATATATATTACTCTCTTAGCCTCTAAATTGCTAGATGTAGGTATTAACAGTCTACCCTTGATTATGACCATATTGTTATTCGCCATCTCCAAAGTAAACTTTACATCTTATTTCCATTTCTTAAAATTGAAAAAAAATTAGGTTTTCAATTGCGACACTATTATTGTATACAGAGAAGGTGACTACAAAATTGATAATGTAAATGATCAGTATACATATAGAACAACAACGATATGAAATGCTATAAAATAATATTTGTAATGAGCATTTTATCATATATATCATGGAATACTTATGGACTGAATATATAATACATATAGATAAGATCTCTATATAAAAGCGATCAAAGCACATACTATTAACTTTTATGATTGTAGCACCTGTAAGCGAATAGATCACTTAAGTAATAGCTATCCTCCATTAAAGGCCTTTACACATATTCAAAACCTTATATAAGAACAATATTTATGGCCAAAATAACCAAATACAATAACAAAGACATTCCCTAACATAAAAGTAGAACAATCTAAATACTAACTTGAAAGGCCACTATGATGACTATGTTTTTATGAGTACCTAAACTGATCCATAGGCACAAGGGATACACATGTATATTACCCTCACATCCATCAATATGGGCATAAATATGTGACAACTTACCACCAATTAATGCAAAATCCTTACGCACATTCTCATTGTCACGTATTAGTACTGAAAACATTATTAACAAACTTTATTTGAGAATTTATCATAAAGATAATCTCAATAAAATGATAATCATACAATATACAATAACAAATACACCATATGATATGTCAAAATCACATATATTTCCTTTATTTTAAGTCAATTTCATGAAAAATTCACTTAATTATGGGTTTATTAACCTTCTTAATTTTTTTTAAAAGTTAAACCTTATTTATTACTGATGTAATAAATTTATAAAATTAAAAACTCACTTTAGAAGTTCATAGGATCCCAAAAATTGACCCAAAAGAACTTAAAATACTATTTTATGAGTGATGAGAAGTTTGAAATTTTTATCCTATAGTGTGTTGATGTCAACAGCGAGTAAATTGCACATGCTATCCTCACACAAAAATTGAATGTATTAGGTGCATGTTGGTTATGCACCATATGTACACAAACACATGCCATGACACACACCTGATCCGCATAACACTTCAAGGTGCTTGCAGTACACGTGCCTTATGTATAGAAATGCGCCTACATCTTATGGTGCATTTAAAGCACATGCCACGATTTGCAGATAGGCTCAGGACCTCTAGCACATGTGTTACATGCACCAGACACGCGTCCAGCTCTTAACTTCTATATGCACTAGCTGCCTATCATACGTGTGGTACACGTGTTAGACATTGTGTATGTCCCAAGCTTTACCTAGGTGCTTCTTTATGTCGCATTCTTCATGTTGAAAGATTTTTAGCAACTTTTTAGGTAATTTTTCTTTGGAAAAACACCCGAAGATCATTTTGAGGCCTATTTTTCCTCATAAAACTTGCTCAAAATTATTTCAAACAGCAATTATGCAGTTTATTGAAGCAAAAATACATATTAATTTCTCCAATTTTCTTAAGGAAAAATTCAAAAATCTCTGTTCAGATTTATACAATTATGGAACTGTTCTGATGCCACGCGTTAATCATAACACAAACCTTAATTATTGACCCAAGATCAACTATGAGCTTGTATAAATGGAGAAAATGCTTTTGCTATTCATTTCTTGATGAACAAGCTACTTAAAGTATGGACTAGTTGCTGAAACTTTCGATCAATCTTTACGAACGTTGTATGATTCTATGTTGTTAACATTTTTCTATGCTTTTCTTAATGCATGAGCCTCTTAACGAGTCAAAGAAATTGTACGTCTATGAACTACTTAAGCAAGCAGTGCAAGATCTTAACAGCTATTTTTAATACACTATTCGTCCTCCCCATAACAAGCCCAATAAATAATCGGCCCATATTAATTAAAGCTCATTTTTTTATTAAACTTTAGCCCATTTAACCTAATCTTTTATTAAAATTATTTATTATCTTTAATCCATATCAAATTTGATTTTCTTAACTTTAATTTTATAAAACTCATAATTAATAATTGTCCAATTGAAATTTCAAAAATTGTAAGAGGCACAAGTGAGGAATGAAATGCAGGTACTCTTGAGCTTTGTCTTAGCTGATGATGAACTAGGGAAGCAATGAAAAGACGTACGATTGGTTACTGCATCCATTTGGCTTCTATACTTCTTCCCTTGCAGTAATGTTACATTACCATAGATATATGCATCTCTTAGAACACCTCTAAGTTCACGATTGTGAAAATTTTACGAGTATATGCATAGCTCACATGTTGAAAAGGATTATCAGTCGAATGTTTTACAGGTTTTCCATAATGTAGTCTTTAGTGATGGTGAAGTTATGAGTTTTAGAGTATCCCGTATTAACTAAACATGAAAATGTTAAAAGATTTATAAGTGGTAAGGGCCAACTATCAATAGTCATTTTGGCAATGATTGACCCAAGCCCAAATTTTATTAATAGACTCTACACTCTACTCATATTAAAAATTCTAATATGGTATCAAAGTATATTTGGTCCAGATTATTAATTTCCCGATTATCCATCTAGATATCTAGTCTCAACGGTCTAGTCCAGTTATCATTGCATTTATTTCAAGTGACAACTAGGTGCCTAGTTCCATCTTTTCGTTTTTACAGGCAGTGGCAAACGCATGGTGCAGTCCTCGGTGGTTCAGACTGAACCACATGCAACTCATTCTGGTCCTAGCGTAATTGAGGAGCCAACCCCCGTTTCTACAGCCCAGGCCTAGGCCCTGGGTTCCGTGGAAGGATAGCCCGGGTCACCCAGCGTGGGTCGGGATTCTGCCAGTGGGCCACTCCAGCTGGCCCCTACGCTGGTCCCACTCTAACCGTTAGTTACGGATAACCATTTGGCGATTGAAATCCAGTCGCATACTAAAATGGTATACGACCAGGCTCTTTTGCTTGCCCCGATTTAGGACAATTCCGAACCTTCTCCTCTCATGGAAGGGGTTGAGGGTACCGGGATTGACCCCGGGGCAGGGAGAGTGGCCCTCCTCCCACCCCTTGCCGTTCCACCAGATTTAAGCTCGGCTACTCGGTCTCCAGTTAATTTACTGATGCAACAACTGGATGAGGCGATGGACCAGGCCTAACTCGATGTCGACGTTCAACAAGACCAGGAGGGTGGCCCACCGGGAGCCTCATCTTAGCTTATTCCCCTTCCCTTTTCCTTATGTCAATTCTCCTATGGAATTGTCAAGGGGCAGGAGGGTCGCGTTTTCAGACTGTCCTGCGTAATTATCTTCGCCTGTATAGGTCGGGTATTTTGGTGCTGCTGGAGCCCAGGATTAGTGACGAGCGTGCTCACCGCGTCATCCTTTCTCTCGGGTTTGATTTTTCCTTCCGCGTCGAGGCTATTTGTAACATCCCCCCCAACTAGAAGGGTAAAATTGGAAAATTGGCATAGGATGAGACTAATAGGGATGTTTGAGTAGTGTCTATGTATACTGATACTGGTGATCAGTGAATTTGTGCACACGAAATTAGTGGTCATGCATTCATGACATTCCCGGTAATTGGGCCTAAACGGCATTTTTGTATGATTGACGTGGTAATCGTAGTTGAAAAATTATTCTGAGGGCGCCATTGAGTGTTTTAAATTTTAAGGGATTTTTAGAAATTTTTCTGAAATTTTCTGAAGAAAATTTTCGGACCGGCAAAATCGCCGGTATATGGCCTAAAAGTGTTTTTGTGGTAGAAAAGGTGATTTTTGTGATAAAAAAATTATTTGGAGTGCACTGTTATATGCCTTATAATTTTGGAGAATTTCATTAATTTTCAAAAAAATGATTCGGGGAAATTCCCGGAAAATTCTCGGACCGAAAAAAAAATCGCCAATTGGCGAGCCGATCGATTTTTGGTAGCGAAAATTGCTACCCAATGGCACTGTATTATTGGGTATATTATTTTGAGATTGAAATTAGGTTTATTAGAGTTGATTGGGGTAAATTTTTTATCTGAATTAGAAAATCAATATTTTGACTTTTCTTTCCACATGTGGCCTAATGAAAAATTGCCACCAAAAGCCTCATTTAATGCTCTCTCTTCATCTTATCGGTTTTGCTTGCTTCAAAGCAAGAAAAGATGAAATTAATAGCCTTTGATATAACTCATCCGAAGCATACACTTCTCCTTACATATCCATCGAATTTTTGCTTCCTTTTTTTCATCTTTCTCCACAAATTCAAGATACCTCTTATCTCTTATTCCATCAAAGTTAGATGATGAGGAGATGCATGCTTGGTCTTGGTAGAGTTAGTTTGAAAGCATAGGAAAGAATTGAAGAGAAGAAGAGAAGGTTGGGAAAAAGGCTAATAGGTAAGTGTTTTAGT
>JANTNU010000002.1:9314721-9326606 GCA_024752395.1 Erythroxylum havanense
TTACTTACCTGGTAAGCCAAACTATGGCTTTACTACAGCTGTTGCCCTTTCGGGTATTGCCTTCAACCATCTCTTTCTTCAAAATCTCAACCATATTCGCATATATTGAAGAATCAGAGTCACAGAGCACCTCCAATCTCTGTAAATTAAAGAAAACAAATTATAAGCCAAAGAGAAAACGGAGAGGGGGTTAAGGAGAAAGAACTAAAGTCAGATGGGGACCAAAATAGCCATAATCTGATAAGTGTTATGAAGCTTAAGAACGCCGGTTTGTAAAAATATCATGGGTGCATTTTTATTCATGACAGAACTTGAAGGCCATTGCCATGGAGATATTTAAGAAAAGGAAAAGTAAGACTCTTCTACTGCTCCTAAATTTCATTAATTTACCTGTATATTCTGATCAATGTCTTGTCTCAAAACTGCCATTGTTGGGCCTATCTTATCTTCACCAGGACAAAAGCAAAGTAATAGAGAGTCAAACTAATGCTCCAACTGAACACTCAGTGAGAGTTCATGAGACCAGAATAAAATTTACCTAGAACTTGAATGACCAAGCTGCAAACATGCAAAAAGGGCCTAGTTGGTATATGAGCAGCATCAGAATTACCGGCAGGTTTCAGTTTCACCAAAGAGAGCTCGTCAACGGCAGACTTTAACTCTGATCCTTTCTCCATATGATCTCTTCTCCTTTTCATTGTAGGGGAATCTTGGGTTCCTACTGCAATTTATAGGTTAACGCAGGGTATCTGAGAAACAATAGATGTTAATAAAAGAACAAAACTTCCCAATCTAAGCTTGTGTTTGAGATTCTGTGCTTATCTTTTGAGTGACACTGGAAAACTAGAATTGTTTTCTCCTAAGAATTTCTGATTGGGAAACATGTCAGTTTCAGTAGTTTGAGCTCCAGCTTCATAATTTAAGCCAAATAATTGCATTATCCTTTTCCTACAACCATTGATGACGAGATCTGGTTGACATTCGGGTAATTTATCTCCTACCATCTCACCTCAACTATTATTCAAAGATGTAATCTTGCGTGAGCACAATTAATCTCAGCCATCCATTATATTTTATTCTCCTCTGAGTCTTCATATTTTCCTGCTAGGCAATACTTACCCTAAGTGCTGGACGGGGTTAATAGTTCAAAGAGAGTTTGCAGCAGCTTATCATCAATGAAGTCACGGATTGTGTTCGTGTAGCAATAATTGAAGGTTTTGGCTGCATACTAAAGTGGGATCATTTAACGATAACTATCTGATAGATCCTCTCTTTACTTGACAAAAACTGAATGCTTGCTAAGATTCAGTTATGCCACCACGAAACAGGGATGGATCTCTATCCAACGAACAAACAGAAAGTCATACACCAAATCCTTCGAACCAATTTTCCCCTGTTTTTGTCTTAACGAAATTACCATTCAGCGTCTTGGTTGGCTGAAATAGGATTTCAAGTTTAATTTTGTGACTAATTTCTAAAGATTATCATCAGCTCTTTTGAGTGAAAATCATCTCATGTTTATAAAATGTCAAGATGTTAATTAATTATTAACAATTAACAATTGAAAGGTAACATCTCAAACACAACAGCTATTTCCTTTCATTATCATCTCTCACTCACATACGATGAGTTTTGTTAATACGATTTCTACATGTTCTCGTATTTGTCCGATAACCTATGCGACCAACATAAGACGATAGCTCATGATCATATATCTATTAAGAATATATGACCTCTCAATTAATGAATTGATCATTAAGTAGATTTTGTATGCTATACTCTCTGTCATATCTCACATTTAATCTCCTTTAATCTCATTTATTTAATTGTGTTATAAATGTATGTGATTCCCTTACTAAGAGTTGGTAGCCAACTTTGAATCCATAATTTTTCTAATGTGAGTTATCAATCAAAATGACCTTCCTCTATTATAAATTCTCTTGAATTGAAATTAATTTGCTTTCTTAGAATTGTCCCATATGATCACATTAAACATAATCTTTTAATGCATTCTAAAATAGCAAACCTTAAATTTAATTCTTAAGAACTAAACAATGGTCATAAGAGTACGTTAAAAGGTTCATTTAAACTCTAAGCTCTCACATAATGTAAGTTGGGATCTTTTGATTTACACTAAATCATTAATCCCTCTTATGGTTGTTTCTGCACACACGGTAAGAGTTATATGCTCAGTATAAACTCTTAGTAATTTAGAGCATATGGCTTTTATAAACACAATATTGTACAAATGTTATGTATAACTTAAGTTCACTTGTCTGCTTTTAATTTTATCTTTCCAAACTTTCATATGGTAACTTAAGACAAATATGTTGATCATATGATCACTCCAAACCAATTTCTTTTTGATTTATCATCTAAGTTGGCATTCACAATTTAAGTTTTTTGCCTTAGCTTTTAATTAGCACCTTTATAATAAACCTAAAACATGTTTCTTCTCCAGTCATCACAAATATTGAAGTCGATTATTTGTGTGAGAAGGTTAACCTTTTATCTATCCAACATACTCTTTGATTCATACGAAAAATATGTTATATAAAGTAAATATATTTCATGGTTAAGTATTAAACAATGCTTATTATTTAATAAACAATGTCCACTTATATATGTATTTATACATCACAATACATTAAATGAACATATATGGAGAAATGTTAATCAATTACATTTAAATATCTACTAATCTTAGGGATTTTATAGTGCCAATATATGTATCTCAGGAAATTGGTTTTGTCATTAGCCTGCCACCATATCTTGTGTAGATATATATTTCATATTCACTTCTTCTCGTGCAACTATATCTTTCACGTAATTGTACTTGATATCTATATGCTTAATTTCACAAATAAATTTAGGGTCTTTTGTATAAATGATTACTAATTGACTGACATAATTGATTTTTACATGGATCAATCTCACTTTAAGTGACACCTAAACTAACCAAGAATCGTCTATGCTATATGGCTTCTCATATTGTTGCTGAAAATGCTATATATTCAGCTTTCATTGTGGATAAAGCGATATATGATTGTTTTATAATTTTCTATGATATAACACCATTGTTACATAAGAAAACAAATCTAGAGGTAGATTTTCTCTCATATAAATTTCTTCCCTGGCCTGAATATGTATTCCCTTGTATACATAGGTGGTTACTTTGATAATATAATGCATAATCAACATTACCTAGATACCTTAATATTCTCTTTACTGCTTTCCAATTTGCTTGTATTAGATTGAATTGATATCTACTCATTATTCCAACAATGTAACAAATATTTGGTCGGGTACACATCATGCATATATGAGACTTCCAACTACACTAGAATAGGAAATTTTCTTCATTTATTTCCTTTCTTATGGTGTAGTTGGACAAAACTTCTTGTTGAGACCTTCTTCTTTAGTAATAGGATTATTTATTATTTTGCAATCCTACATACATAATCCTTTTAAAATCTTTTGAATATAAGTTGCTTAAGAAAATGATAGTAATCTTTTTAAATGATCTCTTGAAATCTTAAGCAGCTTCACCAATGAATTTCATCTTAAATTTAGATGGCAACCTATCTTTAACTTGCTTATCAAACTCACATTCATTACAAGTAATTAAAATGTCATCCATATATAAAGATAAAATTACAAATTTATCTTTAGATCTCTTAATATATATATATAGTGGTCTTCATTAAACTTATAAAAATTATATGAAATGATTACATTATGAAAACGAATATATCACTACAATGAAGATTACTTCAAACTATGAATTGATTTCAATAATCGACACAGTTCCTTTTATTGGCCTAACTTAATGAAACCTATAGGTTATTCCATATAGATTTTTTCTTGTAATTCTCTATTTAAAAAAGTATTATTTACATCCGTTTGATATAATTCAAGATCAAAATTGGCTATTATAGCCAATATTAAGTGATTTGAAGTAAACCTAAAAATGGGTGAAATTTTCGTTATAATTGATTCTCTTCTATTGTATATATCCTTTCGCCACAAGGAACGCTTTATATCTTTCGATATGGCCATCAATATTTCATTTTATTTGAGAACTTATTTGTTCCCAATAGCTTTTGCACCCATTAGGGAGCTCAACCAGGTCCTATACTTGATTTGAGCTTAAAGAATTCATTTATTCTTTCATTGCTTCATCCATTCTTCTTTAGTAGGACCACTAAGAGCCTCACGTACATTTCTTGACTCATCATCTTCTTGTGGGATAATCATGTGAATTTCTCTTTCTATTTTAAAATTAAGTCAGGGAAACATGCTACGATTACTTCAACATAAACATAGTTCATGAGAAACAAATTAATTAGTATTTGGATTAGTCCCACTCGAACCAAATATGATAGATAAACTTTCAGTGGGTTGTAATCTTAATTGTCCTTTAATTAATTATTCAAGTTCTATAGTACTCCTACTCAAATAAAGTCCTTATTTATGATTCCCAATAATGGAATCATTTTGATCAAGAGTTTCACATAAAAATAGGTCTTTTCACCCTACTTTTGAAAGTCATTCTCTTAAAACATGACATCCTGCAATTCAAATTCAGTTAATCCTTCATTACCTTATTTAGCTATAAGCATATATCCTTTTAAGTTTTTAGAGTAAGTAATAAGATACTTTTCTTCCTTATTAGGCTTAATTTATCATATTTATGAGAGATATTATGAATGTAAGTAGCATATCTCTATAGTCTTATATATTCCATGTTAGGTTTTCTTTTTATCTACATCTTGTACGAAGTGTTCATATATGATTTTGTGGGCACTCGATTAAGTACATAAGTGGCTGAAAGCAACGTATCACCCCCAATAAATGATTGTTATATTTGTTATGCCATCATAGACTTTCGCATTTCCAATAGCATTTTATTACGTCTTTCCGCAATGCCATTTTGTTGTAAGGTTCAAGGAATAATTAGTTATCTTTCTATTCATTTTTCATTACCAAACATCTTGAACTTATCAGATAACTATTCTTATTATTACTTAGTTTTTAATGATTTTATTATCTTGTCTAATTGATTCTCTACCAAATTCATATACTTTATGAAATAATTTAATGCTTTGATTTGTGAGAAATCAAATAGACATAACCATACCGAGTATAGTCAAGTAAAAAGTTATGGAGTATATAGCCTTATATTGTTCCCTTACATTCAGTAGACTACAGATGTCTAAATGAATCAATTGCAAAAGATAGGAAGCTTATGTTCCCTTCTAATGGCCTTTGCGCCATTTTACTAGGCAAACAATGTCTGCAAATAGGTAAATCTAGTTAATATAAACAAGGTTTTAAAAATCGAACCGGACCTACTGGTTCGATTAGAAACAGTATGAACTGGTTAGTTGTCCGGTTCGATTTCAATTAATAATCTTTTTGTATAAAAACTGACCAGTTTATTAGAGAATCGATCGATTTTCAGCTAATTGATCGAACCAATTAATCAATTGTTAAGTCACATTCTAATAAAACCACTCCTCTAACAACCATCGGAAAACCCACGAAACCTATTTTGCATAGGTCTCTTCTTTTGCATACACAGAAGACAAAGGATTACGAACAGAAATAGGTGGACAATCTCGAAACACTAGGATTCATTATTGTGGGACACGAGAGCGGAGGAACAAAGCGGAGTCATGAGGCTGTTTGCAAAGATTAAGGTTTCGACATATTTGGCTACCAAAGGGACAATGAATCAAGTGTGGCAAGTGGGTCCCAGTGTTGATGACAAGGGTGTTCTGACCATTTATGACTTAAACGGGGCCAATAGGAACGCTAAGGGAAGCTTGGATTTGAAATCTGGATAGAGCACCAGTAACGGCGGTCCACGACTAAGAAGAAAAATGTGAGTTTGATTGATATTATTACAAACTTCTTTAGTTAGAAAGTTCATGTTTGACGATTTATGTCTACATCAAATTCATGGGGTATTAAATGTTGTGAGCTAGGGAATTCAGTTCCTAATTGGGATTATAATCACTCGATCTCAGACATTTGAATCCGCAGATCCGGTGTAATTTTATTTGCATGTCACGTGCCAAGTCTCTGTCTATGACCTCGGTGTTGCTGGATGGGCAACTGGTATCAAACTAGGAAATGAATCCAAAAGGATTAAATATTCTACTCATCGCAACATTGGAATCGCCCTCTACACTCCGAGCTTAAACACCCAAATCTCTTACCACTACGTGGATACTGCATTGTAGCTAGTGAGTACATTTCAAAGTAACACGAATGCCCAACATTTGTAATTATACCTACAACTACTGCTATTATGTATGAATTGGACAAAAAAAGTGTCAAGGAAAGTAGAGTAGAATGTGTTCATCTTTGATTTAGGTGGAGGAACTTTTGATGTTTATCTATTGACAATCAAGGAGGGATTTTTTTAGGTCAAAGCCACAACTGGTGACATTCATCTTGGTGTTGAGGACTTCGATAACAGGTTTGTGAATCATTTTTTTGCAAAGTTGAGGAGGAAGAAAAAATTCGAGATTCAATGAATGGAGTGAAATGGTGATTTAGTTGTCAAGTTACTATAGCGTTCCAATTTGTATTGTAGATAAGGGGATAAGGATAAGGCAGTAATTAGTTTTTGTGCAACAATTAGAAATACTTGGTTTAAGTTTTCTGTAATATTTAGAACTCTATTTCATATTAATTTCTGTAATATTTAAAACTCTATTTCATATTAATTTCTATAATATTTAAAACTCTATTTCATATCAATTTCTATTTTTGATAGTTGGGTTATATATGTTCTTTTAACTATTCATTTTATTGATCTAAAACACCAAATTGAAAAATAGCAATATTTCAGTTAGGCTATTTGAAGTGGAGTAATTGCTGAAGCAAAGTTTAATAAGTGGGTAACATCTGGTGGTCTTTTGTGTATCCATTCTGCTGCTGTGGGTCTTCTTTATTACAATTGATAATGAGAATTATTTAAGTTGTACACTCTTGCCTTGATAATAATATACCCAATTATTTTTTATACTTTTAGGTTAAATCATAATGGAGAATATGGAATCATGCTCTACTCGTGGTAAGTCCTGTCCAACATGGAATTATTTTTCTTCTTCTCAAGCATCTAATGGGAATATCCAATATAACTGTATATTTTGCTATAGAATATTTAAAGGGAGAGGAATTTTTAGAATGAAAGAACATCTTGTTAGTGTTAAGGGTAATATTGCTTCTTGCAAAAATGTACCACTTGAATACATGATATGATTGGAAAATATTTGCAGTAATAAGTAAAAAAGAAAAAGGAAAATAAAGTCACTCATGATATATCTTTTGGAGATAATGAAACATCACAAGTATTAGATAAAGGAAAAAGAAAAGTTGTTATTGACATAGATTATTATCTTTCTTTAAGAACTACTTCTGGTTCTCAACCTAGCTTAAAAAGTTTTATGATTGATAAGGATGTTGTTTTGCATTGTAAAAGAGCATAGGCTAGATGGTTCTATCATTCATGTATTCTTTTAAATGCTTTAAATTCACCATATTTTCAAGAAGTAATTGATGCTACAATAGCAATAGGTCTAGGATTTAAGGTACCATCTTATTAAGAGCTGTGCGTGCCTTTACTTCAAGATTTAAAAAAGAAATGTCAGTTAATTGTGGATATATATAAATCTAGTTGGGAATCAACATGATGCACTATTATGGCAGATGGGTGGACTGCTCAAAAACAAAGAATCTTGATTAATTTCTCGGTTTAATATAATATTGGAACAACTTTTATCAAATCTATTGATACTTTTGACATGGTAAAAAGTGCTAATGTTTTATCTGAATTATTTTCTAAAATTGTCGAGTGGGTTGGACCAAAGAATATTGTGCATTTTGTTACAAATAATGCAGCTAATTATGTATCAGTTGGGTACTTATTGCAATCAAAGTATGGGTATATTTATTAGTCTTCATGCACTGCTCATTGTATAAATCTTATTTTAAAAGATATTGCTAGTATGGACCGTATTCCTAGTTTTGCTTTACACACATCTAAGATCACAATTTTTTGTGTATAATCATGTCACATTTTTATCTTGGTTAAGAAAGTAAGAAGATTGGGTTGAGATCGTACATCCTGCTGCTGCCAAGTTTGCAATTACACTTATTACTTTGAAAAGTGTTTATGAACATAAGCAACAACTTCAAAATTTAGTGACAAGTAAACACTTTTAAGTCAAAAATTATCAAAGAGTGAAAAAGGAAAAGAAGTTTGTGTTATTATTCTAGATAATAAATTTTGGGATGCTTGTTTTACCATTATGAAGATTGTGGCTCCACTTATAAGGCTGTTAAGGATTGTTGACTCAGATGAGAAGCCATCTTTGGGGTACATATATGATGGTATATATAGAGCTCACAAACTAATTATAAATCTTTTTAAAGGGAAGAAGAAATTGTACAAGCCTTACATAGATATTATTGATCGACGATGGGATAAGCATCTTACTCAAAAGATCCATTTAGCAACTTTTTTTTCTCAATCCTTATTGTTTATATAGTGGAGAAGCACGTACAGTTAATATTATGGGCAATTTGTTTGATGTGATTGAATGCAAAGGTATTTTCTCTATTGAAAAGCAATCACATATGATAAATGAAATTAAACTGTATCGTGAAAGTTTAGAGAGTTTTGTTAGATCATCAGTAAAGAGAGAACTTATGATGAAAAATGCAGCTAGGTAAGTTTTATACTTTTAATTCATTATTTACTTATTAATAATATACATTTTTATCATAAATATTAATTTAAAATACAGATAAGTGGTGAAGATTATTCTGTAACAATGCTCAAACATTTAGAAAACTCGCTATTAGGTTACTCAGTCAAACATCTTTTGCATCAGGTTATGAAAGTAATTGAAGTGTTTTTGAACATATTCATACAAAAAAATGAAATCGTTTGGAATATCAAAGACTTAATGACCTTGTTTACGTTACTTATAATCTGAAAATGAAGAACAAGTATTTTATAGTTTTTTATTTCAATAATTTTATTATTATTATTTACTTTATAATTTCTCTATTATGTATTTAGAGCACTTAGTAAGAAAAGTGTGATCCAGTTGATACTGATTGTATTGAACATATTGATTTTTGGATCAAAGAAGAAGAATCATCGCCTAATCTTGATTATAATGAACTTGAAAAGATGATTTTTGAAGAAAATAAATTTGTCACAACGAATGAATTAATAACATCTACGGATGATCAGTTCATATCTTATTTTGATCATATTTACGTTAAAAGTATAATGTATTACAAGTTTACAATTGAGAATAATTTTATATATTACTAACTTGTAATTTATTTTAATGTAATAGAAGAAGTTGATGCAAACACTTTGGATGAAAATGTAATTTACTAATCTTTAAATAACGTTGGAGATTTTGAAACTTTTGATGATGATGAGACAACCTCCTTTAGAAATACAATTTTGATTTTTATTTTTATTTTAAGTTTTATATTAGACTCATATTTATTTATTTTTAGTTCATTTTATAATAATAGACATAGGCGTATTTTTATTTTAATAAAATATTTTATTTTTACTTATTCTTATAAGTTTTACTTCTTATTTATTATATATCGTTTTTATAGCGTTTCGCTACCAGTTGAACCTTTAAACCTTAAACCTTTCCTTCGACCGGTTCGACTTCCGATCCTATTTTTAAAACATTAGTTATAAATCACTTAAGAGGCCTTCTTTAGCTAATCGACTTATTCAATATTTGAACGATATAACATAATTTAGTGTGCCACAAAATTGCATCATTATCGAAACTACTAGATGATGTAAAAAAAGAATAACTTATATTACTATTTGAATAAACAACATCCAAAACAATAAAACTATCTAATATAAAACTATGACCATAAAAAATATATGTAAGATATAAATTCATACCACCACTATGGAAATTTATGTTAAAATCAAGACTAATCAAAACCAACACAGAGATAAGATTCTGTTGAATCTTTAGAGCATAGGACATTTCATGTAGAATTAAGGATCGACCACCACGTATCTCTAATTTACATGTTCAAATCCCTTATACAACAACCCTTAAGTTGTCTCCTACATAAATCTATCATGTTCTATATGGTATTTTCCATAGTTCCATGAAGGCATTTTTATCCTTCATTATATGGTTAGTTGCTTTCGCATCTATAATTCACAAAGGACGTGATTCAATTAGAAAAATAGAACAAATGTCTGTACCAAAAGATTGTACCTTTTTAGGCTCATTATAATCATGAGTAAAGTGACCTTTATTGTCACAATTAAAACATTTGAGTCTTTTCAAGTTCTACTTCTTAAAAGGATGTTTTCCTTTTCCATATTGATCACAATTAAAACATTTAAATCTTTTCTAGTTCTATTTCCTTTTTTCCATTTGAATCCACAATGATGCTTACGTTTCTTGTTCATAACTCTATGTGAGTTAGAACCAATAGCATATACCTCGCAGAACATTTTAGAGGCTTCAAAATGTTCTTGTTCTAGTATAAGATGCCTTATAGCATCTTCTATTATCTTGATACTCTCGTTGTAAGTTAGATACATCTTCATATGCTCTCATCTCTAAGGTCATGAACAGATAAATTGTACCTGTTGCTCATCCAATAGTTCATCACTAACGTCACACAACTCAGTAATCATGTTTGACATATGTGTCAAATGCTTTTGCATTGTGTGATTTGGTCGTCTCCTATATGTATCAAACTTAAAAGTGAGTGATCTCACTTTAGTCACTAAACCTCTAAAATATGCAGCTAAAGTGGACCAAATGTCCTTAAAAGTTTCATATTTACAAAACTCACACATGATATCATTATCCATATTACTCAATAATGTAATGTAAGTTAATGAGTTCTTTTTCTTCCATGTTTTATAAGTATCACGATCCCTTTTCTGTTGGGCCATATTGCCTTTCTCAAAAACATCTATAGTTATGTTTAATGGTTAAACAGCCTCTTGTTCTCCCAATACATATTGGATTTCCATGTTCCGAATCTCATAATTATTGTCATTTAATTTCTCACCCTTTTTAAGTCTAGAAACAATGTTCTTTTATGCGATAGCCATAATGGAAAAACAAAGATTCCATAGAGAGGAATAGTATACTTGCACATTATTGTCATTTCATACACATATATATTAAATAATCAGATTTTAATTGTCTATGAAATTGAAAGAGTACATATATTCTCGATCATCACTCTTATAACAATTATCATACTCAACTAAATTTTTTCAAACATAAACATTCATATAACATATATTATGATAAAAATGAATAAAATCAAACTCACATACATTAATGAACATAATTTATTTGGTTCATTACAACTTAATTCAATACATAATAATGAAACCTATATGGAATGAAGTCGATAAATTCATGTGATGAAGTCCTAAAAGCTCGATATGCTATTGTTATCCTAATTTTAGTTGAAAGGTTGATCAGATATAAAACTTAAATCAATTCTTTTCTTCGAACTTCTCTCATAAAGTTTATAAGCAACTATTTATATGATTTCAAAGTAGGTCATTCTAAGTTCTCGATTATGTTTAGCAGTTCACTTTCTGGTTATGGCAAAGGTAAGAGTAAAATTGTGTACTTCACTTTAGCTTCTACAAAAGTCAGACAACCTCTAAATACAACTCCTACATTAAGTTACTAACAGTAATAACATGTACTAGAAGTTGTCTACAAAACTCAGAAATCATAAAATGAATAAATGAACTAATGCTTATAATGAAACTATAATTATTATAATCTACACACAATCACGATTTCAATGTTCTATAAATAAAC
>JANTNU010000002.1:9459216-9473774 GCA_024752395.1 Erythroxylum havanense
ATAAGAATGTGATTAAGTATTTGAGATTTGTATAAGGATGAATTTTCAAGAGTGGAAATCATTTGTATTTGATTTGCATTAGTTTGAATAAAGATGCATAAGAAAGAAAAAAATTTAGACCAAATTTGGAATGTCTTTGGGTTTCCAACGCGATCAGTTTGCTATGCTTCGTGTTTGCAACGGATGTCGGTGTTTGTATTAGTTCGATTATTTCGTTCGCTTTGTATGATTCGATTCGATCCACTTTGTTATTCGATGTGATAGTCCATAAGTATTTGTTTCGCTGTCGATACCTTTGTATTCGATTCGTTGTTCGCTTTATCGATTGCTTTGTTTTCCAATTCGAAATTTCGATGCGAAATTTCTGTTTCCATTCGCTTTCGTTACTTTCGTTCTGTCTTCCGGTTGGGATCCGGTTTCCGGATCGGGTCCCAACATGGCAATTCTTCACTTTGCTGCAGATCCTTAATTCCAAGAACAGATGCCACCCCATGGTTGGAAGTTTGATCTTGGTTATTTTGTGATATGACAGGAGCCAGCAGAGTGTCACTCATCTTGTTCCTCACATATGGTGGCAATGGTGACTTTAAAGCATTGGTTTAGCCACTATACTGATGGTGACACCCATCTATAGGGGTGTTGTGTGGATTGTCTACTTTTCTATTTTGGTTACATTTGAGTGTTTATACTTTTGATTTGTCATAATCATAAGTAAATGTTGGTGTATACTTAGATACATAATGAATGTTTAGTTTTTTACTATAAATAATTAGGACTTATATGTTAGTCATCCTTATCTTTTCATAATAAACTTAATTTATCAAATCTTTTACAACCTTGCAAGAAAGATGCTTGCAATTATTTAAACAGAGACTTCAAGTCGCTCATTTTAGAATATGTGAAAAACAGGGACTTCAAATTGCTCATAGTTATGCATGCTAATCGCAACTAGATGCTCTTCCAATTGGCTTAACTGATGTACCTACTGCTTACTTTAAGCTTTCACAGCTTGTTCAGTGTAAAATATTAAGTTTTATCTCTTCCTTTTTGAAAGTAACATGAACTCCATATTTTTCAAATATAAATTGACTCTTAATTACTATGCCTTGGGAACTATTAACCATCACAGTTCACTTTTGTTGCCATTTTCCTTTTAATTTGTATTATTGGTTGTGTGAATAGACATACTTAGCTTGGTTGATGTCAACTTAATGAAGATAAAAACATAATTTCATCAGTTATAATTAAGTTTTATGTTTTACATTTTTCAATGTAATTCTTTGTTTTTGGTGAAGTTGATTTTATCAACTGAAAATCTTTTGGCATAAATGTTCTTAAATTTTCTTTGCTTAGCACTTCATTTCATCTACATTTTTATAACAATGTTATTGATTGTGTCAATTGCAAAATCATGGAAATCCCACCAGCCTCTAACTTAAGCTAGTTTTAAATAACTTTACAACACACCGGGGTCTTCTTGTGGCAAAGTATATCATCACCTTCATAATTGCTTGCAACTTATGGTATCAATTAGTATAAGCCTTCAATAGAAACAAATTTCTATAGGTCATTCAATCAATTAAAATTTTATTTTATATTTGACTATGTAGAATAAAGTTCAAGAAGAGGGTGAAGTAAATTATGATGCAATTCAATCAGCGCCTTTACTATTGGTTGACATTTCACTCGTGTTTTATGAAGAATGTCAAACTATTCACATGGTGTAGGTGTTAAGGGGATGACATCAAACTATTAAGAAAAAAGTAAGATTCTTGCTGAAAATGGGGCAGCAAAGAAATGTCAAAGTGAATTAGTTAATAAAGTTGCGAGGCTTAATGAAACACCAAAAAAGCAAGAAGAGGAGATTCAAGCTTAACGTAAAACATTGGACAAAAAAAATTTAATTTTAGAGTTTAATTTTGTTTCTTGTATGGGATTACTATAAGTTTCAAAATAATTGTTATATTCAAATTTTTATTTGTGATAATAGTGAACATAGTAGTGACAAAATTATTGTACGGTATAAATTTTAAATTTGTAATGAAAATTTATTAACACCATTAATAAAAGTATTGGTGACTATATTTTTCTAGCTAATAATAGCAATACATATGACATAATTTATTACTATTAAATGATAATAGTAATGACAAAATATCTTTACAGATAAGATTTACTTAAGTGACAATATTTCTTTTCACAATTTTATATAATTTTAGTATGAAAAATGTTGTCACAATATAATAGTATTTGTGATGCTTTTGATGTGTCACTATTAACATTTGTGACATTTTCGATGTATCATTATTAATATCTTTTTTGTCAACGCTATCATCACAAATGTTATTATGAAAATACAGTTTTGTTATTTATACAAATAATCTCAATGGTAAAAACAATGGTCACAAAAATTATAAGTAATTATGACAACTTTTTAAATATAGTCACTATTTATCAATAACGGAGGTATTTGTGACAACTTGAAAAAATTGTCACAAAAATTAACAGTGCCCAAAATTCATGTTTTTATTGACAACTTTAGCTTCCACTAAATGTCCACTTTCTTGTAGCGAAGGAAGTTGTATAAACCGTAAAGGTGAATACATTTCATTTTAAGAATCCTGTTAAAAAACTCCAATTTCCTTTATAGTGATATTTGATTATCTATTTTAATTTTCCTAACCCCCATCACCCTTCAGAAGAAAATTTATCTTGAACGATCAACCTTCTTTAGCCTTGGAGATGGAATTACAAGAAATTAGAGTATTAGTAGCAATATTATTTAATTTTCTCGTTAAGAATGATAATCTGGCATCAAAATTAAAAGGTTGGAATATATATACACTTTAGTATCGATAAGTGTATTAAAATACCAAAGTTTGTAACTTGCTTCAAATGGCCTTAGGTAGAATGCAATTACATTACCAACTCAGGTGACTCACTTTCTGTGATTGAAAGATAGGATTAGTATTCTTATAGTGGAAAACTCATGTTTCCTCTGAAGGACAATCTTTTTCGTTTCATGCGTCCATAGGTTCACATAAGAATAGAGAAAAGATGAACAGTCACCTATTTTCTTCTGTTTTCGTGTTATTGCATGTAGAATAAGGTGATTGGAATTATGTCTCAGAACCAACAAAAGGAAGAGAGAGTTCAGAATCAGTGGTAACAGAAACAAACAAAGCTTTTCTTAAGAAGTGGAAATAAAGTTAATATATATACAGAATAAAGACGTGGCCCTAAGCCTTTATATTTGATCGTGATCAGTGATGTATAATATCGTATGAATGTCTCAGGTATACGAAGAGTTTATTGTAGTATTGTATAAGAATAGTTGTATCAACGCTTGATCGGGAGACCTTCAACTATACGCGTGGGCTACTATATCTTACATAGCTTGCCCAAACTACGAATGCGCTTCTCTATCGTTCCACACTTGTTTTATTTCTGTTCTATTCGATTTCCTTAACATTCTTTATTTTATAACCATGCATATGCTATAAATAGAGAGACCTGATGCACCTAACCACATGTTCATGGAGTTTCGATCTTCGTAGAATACTGCATGTCCTTTTTCACAAAAGGGGAACAGCTTGAAAACCCGGAGATGTAATGATCAGTACCCTTTTTACGCATGTTTTGCAATTCTGAAACTATTCTCCACAGGGAATGGCAACTCACTGAACATTTTGTAGCTATCCTTTCAGTGGAAACCCACGAGCAAAGCCTTTCGATTATAGAAAAACCACTTCCAACAAGTCCCTAGAAGCAGATAGTTACTGGCTTCGGCTCTGTTGAATTCTGAGTACAGCACATGGGACCAGGATTCAGCCTTTTCCTTTCCTTGATATCTTAGGGTCAAGTGCAAACCAATAATCAATTCTTTGCCCGAATTGTGCTCCCCTACAGGGCCTCGGTTGGCCAGTATGCATACACGAATTAATTACCTCCTATAGAAATGGAAGCTATTTAGTCTCCAATTTCGTTACAAGTTGAAGGTTGGCATAGCTTTTAGATAAAAACCACAGTGCAATAATAGGTAAATGAATTGTATATCCTACGGAGGAAGTGTAGTGCAGTGAGTAAAGGGTTTCTTTATTATCAAAGTTGGTGCATATTGGGAAGCCACCACTTCAATTTAGGGTATGGGATTGGCAACCACTAGTCAGCACTCAATAGTCCCTGTAAATTTTCATTTTGCCAAAGGGACAAGCTTTCCTGTAGTTTGTGAGAGACTTAACACAGTGGTTGGAGTTCGCTAGTCGGCTACTAAGTAAATATGGTCCCACATTATGACCACACCATTCGACATAAGCCCTTATTTTTCTGCAATCCCTTTCCTCTTCTCTTCCATTTTCGAATACCCTTTTGGTCCTGTATGTTTTATCGCAACATTTTCACTTGGACACTTCTCCTAAAGACCCGTTTGCAGCCCATCTCAAATTCCTTTTCGAGGATTCAACTTACATTCACTATTTGCCACAATGGTAAATTTAATTAACAGTACATTATAACATCATCCTGCACAGGAAACGTCAAATACACAACGTCACAATGTACATAGACCATGCAACCCAGCATTTACTTCTCCATGTTTCCACATTTCGTCTCTTTAGTCTCCTTCCTATTCAAAATACAAGCCACCCCCTATAATACCACCAATTCAGTTGCAAATTTCATTCTTTATAAGCAGTTTTGTATCATCATTCTTATTGCTCAACTCTTTCTCTGCGGTGTGTGTGACTGTGTACGCTAGCTTTTCAGTGTTACTATGAGGAGAAATCTGGTACTGGTATTATGGCTCGTCTTACTTGCCTCCCTTGTTGATCTCAGTCATGGCTCAAGGAAAACGATAACTTTCAAGATTACGCCCCACTCTCAGAACTCACCAAGTACAATTTCAGGGTTTTTCCCAAAGGGAATTCCTATTCCATCTTCGGGTCCATCGAAGAGGCACAATGAAATCGGTTTACAAAGTTCAAAGACTTCTCCATGAAAGGAGTGCAGAGACAATCCATGAATAATGCTGATACGATCTTACTCACATAACCTTCTTCATAGGTATGCGTGTATGTATATATATATATATAATCCGGAGGCGAATGGCGGGGTTAGTTAATTTGTCTTCACCTTTTGGGATTTCTAAGGGGAATTGTTTGCTTAGTGTTTTCTTAGTTGACTTCTCCTTCCATAAGGAGTGTTAACTAGTTAAAAAGATTACAAGAGGCCTCAGGCTTTTCTTTTTCCGGTTTATCCTTCTTCAACTCTTCTGTTTTTTGCTTGTCATTCATCAGCATTTGGGTTTTCCATCTGTTTTATGTTAATTCACGATAAACTGTATTCAGGAATGATCAGAATTTTGACTACAGTACAATGGAAAGTAGTTCTACTTCTTCATGGGATAGAAAGTAAACAAATCTTTTGCAGTTTACAAGATAGAGTAATGTGGTATTATTCTATGTGAGATGGAAAGTCGTCATGGTATGCAAGACAATGAACAGTTTAATAGCATGACGTTCATATCCTCACTGATTGTGTAATAGTGACGTGAGATTATGTTATTTTGATTTGATCTCGTATATATAATAGTTAAGGGAGACCTGTCCGATCCTACACCTCAAAACTTTTAATTGTTCATGAGACAGCTTACAAATTCATTAATGACCCAAATGCCTTTCTTTCTTTTTTTTTTTTAATTTTTTGACGACCAACATACGAAAGTTCCAATTGATTAAAACGATTCCTGACTAAATCGCAGTTCACATGAAACAGAAATTATTTTGTATTGCACACATCAACGGAGCCTCGTAACTAAAGCAAAGGGGTAACAAGGATCTTCTATTTTGTTTGGTATATTAAAGTCCAAAATTGTATGTAAACTACTTCACCACCTCATGCACCAATCACCAGTGGGCAACACAACAACAGAAATTATTTATTTATTGGAGGAGGAACAGCAATATTAATTTAGGTGAACAAAAAATATTCTGAATAATAAAAGGTCATGTGATGAATGTATATCATGGAATTAATGTGAATGGTTGCAAACCAAACACGACAAATGGAGGCCATGTGAGGCCAATGAGAAGTGATAATATATCCTTAAGGACAAGCTTGAAGTCATAAGATGGTTTTTAAAAAAAAATTGAAATTTGGACATTGAAAGAGGGAAATGACTAGTGGGTTCAGTTAAAAGGAGGACCCATGCCATGCAAGTTTATCATGTGAATTTCCTGAGGTAGATGGCATGAAAGTCCTTTTGAGTTGACTAAATATGGAGTTTGCTCGACAAAAAGAAAAAAAAAATACTTCTTGGACTAACCCTAAACTAAAGACGAAGGCCCTTTGCTTCCTTTTCCTCACCTGCTTCAAAGCCAATAACATAATGTTGGAAGAAACATGCGACCGATATGCTGACAAAATAATACATAAGCCTAATCGCCTGCCTACATGAACAAATACTGTCCGAAAATTATTTTTTATTGTTGCTGGTAGTTTACGCAATGCAACAAACGTACGTTGTTGCCCATCTGTTTCCTCTAACAAGGACAATCCTGCAGTTAGAATTGCAATGCTTTAATTATTTGTGATCTAATTCTTCATTCTGACTCGTATTTTAGATTACAGATTGGAAATTTTTTTTAAAAAAAGAAAAGAATGCAAATCACGTAATACTCTGCACTAAACAAGTGATCAAAAAAGCATAAATAAAGGGAATTAAATACATAACCTTTTAACCTCATGTTACTTCACTTCATCAACTCGGCCACCCCTATATAAAGGCCAGATTATAGCATTTTCTCAAAAAGTCAAGAGAGTTCAACCTAAGTTACTCCATGAAATGGCAAAATCTTTTGCGGCAAAGGATGCTACGGGAGGGGTTTCAAGGCTTTGCAATTGTCTTGTGTTGTTGGACTTGCCCTTTCCATTACCAACTCCCTTCCCAACTATGCCGTCCTTTTTGGAAAATTAAGCAACAATTAGTAGTCAAGCATTTGTCATGTCTGCCGAATTTCATAGCATTGACTTTCTCCACTTCTCAATATGGAACCAATATAATCCCCAAGAGGAAATTTATACATATTTAGTCCCAGAAAGGCGTGTGTGGGAAGAGAAAAAGTAAGAAAGGATGGCAAGTCAAGACGGTGATCCAGTAGAAAAAATTCCCATTATAAGAAAATAATAAGTTGGAGAAAGATATATGGATGGGAAGCAAGGGAGCAGAAACTTTCTCGCCCTGATCATCTTAATTGACGCTTTCTATATACAATACAATACAACAGCTACGTAAAAACTGAAAAGGGCTGATACCCCATAAAATTAAATGGAAGAACACAAAATTAATTACGAAAGAGAGGAGGCGGTGAACGTTTAATCTTTCCTTGACTAAAATCCTCTGATGAGAATACAAAATACATGACCAGATTAACTCTGCTTCTAAGTTTGGGAAGTTGTTGACATTCCCCCTTCTGATCTCCGGGCAGTCTGTCCAGAAACTGATGATCTGTCCGACCCCTGAACATTATATTTTTCATACACTTTGTCACGGTTCTCAGACCACCATGTCTCTGCTTGATGCTCTCCAAATCTTCTACGGCTGCAGAAACATGTAGGTTATCACTTTGCAATGAGATGATTATAGCTGGGAACATCTTAATAGCTCAAGGTTTGTAACATCTGCCTTGGCAGAAGTTTGGCTTGCTCTAATAGAGTTAATAAAGCTGACTAAATCAACCTCTTAGGATACTTCAGGATAATTCTCTAGACATATGATCACTAAAATAAACTCTATTAAACGTTGGATTTTGTAAACAGTTTGCTACCATATATCGTAGACAGAGGTATTTATATAGCAAGCATAGGTAGCAAAATACATGAAATTAGAGTACCTGAAGCGCACTCGTTTAAGATCCCTAGTTCCATCATGCAGGGTCACGAGAGTTATGTAAACACCAGGCTCATACTGTTCAATCCATTCAGCCTCAACCTGATTACCATTCGCAATTAATGGTGAATCCCTGGTGTTCATACCATTATCACCAGTTTGAAGAGGTCTAGATTCCCGTCCTGTGTCTGGCAAATTAACATTAGTTGCCTGAACCCCCTGACCACCATTGGACAATCTAGCATCTGGACGATCATCCTTTTCACGTTCATCCCTGAATGGCAGAATGGGTCCCTGAATTCCATTTATTGTGGTAGTATCACTCCTTAATGGAGAGAGTAAGGCAGTTCCACCAGTAGGGTCTGATCTAGAATGCTCCTCTCCATTAGAATCAAGGTGATGAATACCATTCAGTTCCAATCCATTCGATAGACAAGCACGTCTCAGGCTCTCGGCATCATACACTCCAGGTGGCAGCCTCTCAGCCATATCCTTAAGCTAGAATTATAGGGTTGAAGTACTTCAGTATAAGATTTTGCAAGGTAAACAAAAATAACATTTTCAACATTTGTGGAAGTCTGACTCAAACAACTTAAAGAAACTGTCCAATAACAGTAAGAAATGTAAACAAAATAGGGCATCTGACAACTTTAACAACTTGTCCAATCATATACTTAACAGATATTCTTCTACACCAATGGTGAAGTATTATCCTTTCTAACAAAGAAGGTATTCCAACAATCTGTTAACTTCCAACAAATATTTGCCACTCCATAAATTCAAATGTGACCTAGGATAGAAGAAAGCATTAGCAAAAAGGAGAAAAGTAACAAATGAAGCATGATACCTGAGCAGTAAGTGACTTTATAACTTCTTTTGCAGCTTTTGATTTTGCCGACTCTTCTGCCGCTGCCACCATAGCTTCTTGTACCTTCTTTGCTGATTTCTGAAGTTCTAATTCCTGGAATTCGCATCTCTGTCTCAGGCTCTCAACCTAGACCAGATCCATCACCCGCAAGAATTAGACATTATAAACAAAACAGTAAAAGAAAATTTTACAAACAAGCACAAAAGAGGAGACAGGGAGAGGGAGAAAGAGAAGAGGAGTGACAAATAACTTTCAGATCCAAATCACAATTCAGAATCCAATCCAAGTAACAATAGATTAGGTACTTCTAAACATCCAGAATCTGACACAAATGAAAACACATATCATGTGAATAACTATTGTTTCATAAACTTAAGAACCTGAGTTAAGCATCATTAATTTAACTGAAGCAACTTACTTGTGCACGCAATTTAAGCACTTCTTGATTCAAAAGTTCATTTGTTTTCTTCAGACTATCAGTAACACTTTTGGAAAAGGAAAGTCCTGATGTTGTTGGAACTGGTGTAGCTGAACGTGGTGGGCTTGGTCTCCTTGACAAAGGTGACACAGACCTGGAACTCACACCAGATGGTGTAAGAACTTGCTTGGGAATTTTTGACCGCAAATCAACAGTACCGGACAAAATAACATCTTTCAACTGCAATAGGGAAGGAGCTTGTGGAGCACGAACAAGGGAGAATGTTTCACTTCTCTTTCCATGTTTGGCTGCCTTGTTATCTAACTGTTTAATCAATTCCATATTTGAGGGCACTGATGACTTTGACAACCTTATTTCAGCCTTATCCAACTTGTCTTTGTTTTCACCTGAAAGGCGAGGCACAGAATTCCTCCTATTATTGATTATTGCTTCTGACACCTTGTTCAGTTTGACAAAACAGGAATCACAGACACGATATGGTTTGCCAGGATTAGGAGCTAAGGCTGCTCTCATTGCTTTCCTAGAGCTGCACGAATGGCAATGAACAAGTCCACAATTGTAGCAGTTATGCCTCTTCCGAGTAAAACCAAAAGCCTGTCTGCAGGATGAGCACTGAGACTGCTCAGCACCAGATACCCATTTATGAAGACATATAGCTGCAGTATAGTTTGCACCACACGCTATATATTTTACATGTCTGTCTTTCAAAGCTTCAACCAATGTTGGTGTTTTCCTGTCCTCAATATCACCATGGCCCAACCTACCATTAGCACCTTTTCCCCAGGTATAAACTTCATTCCGTGATGTTAAAACTGCAACATGATATGCACCACAAGCAATTTCTTCAACAGATTCTCCAGAAAGCTTGTCTTCTACCAAGCAAGAGTGTTTTCCATCAGCATGACGATTCCCAAGTTGACCATAAACAGTACTCCCCATTGTAAAAACATGTCCCGAAGTGGTCAAACCAACAGTTAAACTATGCCCACAAGAAACTTTATGAAAATTGTAATCAATCAGTGCGGGGACACATGTGGGCTTAAGACGAGGTTCCTTGTCTCCATGTCCAAGGCGATTTTTATCCCCATCACCCCAAGTAAACAATTTTCCGGATGAAACGCTGGCACTAGACTGGGTGACAATAACCTCAACTACAGCAGCTGTATGCCATACTCCGCACGCAACACCAATTGTCCTCAACCCAGACAGAGATTCCACTTCTCTAGGAAAAGCTACGCTTTCTCTGTCACCATGCCCCAAGACCCCAAATGTTCCATCACCAAATGTGAAGAGCTGTCCGGTTGATGTTATCAAGGCTGTATGCCATGGACCACAAGTTACAGAACTGACTTGAAGCCCTTCAAGAGGCCCAGAGATTCTCTTAGGTATCCAATGACAGACATCAGTACCATGACCAAGAAGCCCAGCATTATGTGTGCCATCTCCCCATGTATACAATTCCCCAGCAATTGTGACAGCGCAAGTATGAAATTCTCCACAAGCTACAAAGTCAACAGTAGTTACAGCCAAAGACTCGACCAGACGAGGTTGAATAACATCCTTACCAACACCATGGCCAAGCCGTCCACCAGATTCTTCACCCCATGTGAAAACTTCGCCTTGCCTTGTGACAAGCGCAGCATGCCTAACCCCACAGCCTATATGATGCACATCTAAAACCACATTAGACTCTAGTGGCCTGGGGAGAAGTACGTCAGCTCTACTGCTCAAATAATTGGTACTCTTGTCAGCTCCAATCTTAATAACGCCATCAGATATGACTTCACCCCATATGTATACATCACCCAGTGCATCACAATCATCTGGTGCAGAACCATGACTTGAAGTACTCGGTTGACTGGAGACACTGACCCGAAATGCATCTGAATTAGATCCTTTAACTTGCATATTTGTGTTGTCTGATGCTACATGTGATCGATCAGAGTGTGGAGAATTCTCAGGCTGAAAGTTCTTTGGAGAAGTAGTGGCGTTGAAACTGAAAGAAATCTCTGGAGAGCTGGTATCTCGTGTAATACTAAGGGAACTGTCACTTGGACTATTGGAAGTCAAGTCTTTACTATCCTGACAGAATCAAACGTTTAATTGTAAAATGGTATATATACAGAAGAAAACAGGAAATGACTTCACAGTTAAAGTTTATACCCCTCAGTATTCAACCAAAGAAAGGAACAAAATGAGAACAACAGAAAATCATAAATTGCAAAAACATAGCAAGAATTTTGGGGATTATTTGAATTCATGATTGTACTCCTAACTGAGTATGATTACAATAAGCAGCCAAATGGAAGAACTTTGGTGGGATAGCCACCCTTCATTTAGGTGTCGTCTACATTGGTTTGCAAACATCATATATAAGTTTCCACTATGATTAGCTGTTCGATTGTTAGTTTATAACATCATGCATCAAAGGCAACTTTTGGACAAGGTAAGGTAGGAAGAGAAAGTAGCACAAGCTGCAAAAAACCAAGATAAAGATTAGAAAAGGCAGAATTACATCAAGGTAGAGGCCTCCATCATTCCATCCATCGATTTTGGATCGCCCACCTTGACCAGAAGATATTAAAGCTTTTAGGCCAGTAATCCACACCTCTGCCTCAACTTTGTCCTTGCAAATCTAGAAGACAACAATAAATAGGATTCAGAACTTTGCAGATGATACAGTAAGCAAATCACTGTGTAACAATTCTATCACCAACCAGATCAAGAGATCGCTTCCCGCTGTTGTATATAAGGGAAAATGATAAATAGTCTTTTTCAGGACGGGGATAGCGCTGGAAAACAGCCTGGTACGAAACCAACAAGATCATATTTGGCAGAAGCTCATGTCGAAGGTATAAGGCAGAATTATAACTTCAGATATCACACAATAGATTATTTATCAGAGAAACATTACACCAATGAAAAAGATACTG
This sequence comes from Erythroxylum havanense, assembly GCA_024752395.1. NCBI lineage: Eukaryota > Viridiplantae > Streptophyta > Magnoliopsida > Malpighiales > Erythroxylaceae > Erythroxylum > Erythroxylum havanense. The sequence goes on from JANTNU010000002.1 coordinate 9,471,342, forward strand.
AATCTTACAGTTCTCTGTCCAGGAACAATTCTAGAGACAGAAGATAATTTGAGACTTCTCTCGCCACTACTTGAAATCCAGTTCAATGTCGATCCATCCTGCATATTACAGCGCCAATAAATTATGCAAGAAGTTGCAATGATCTTGGTAACATTTAGATGGGAAAACACAGGAAACTGCCATCCATATTATTCAAACACTAAGCATATTAGAATGCAGAATTCAAGAAATGGGCTTCAAAAGGTGGATTATTTTAGCCGATAGTAATGGAAACAAGCTTCTGGCGCATATCTAGCAGTTGAGATAAATGTTTGTTTACGTAAAAACCAATGGATCTTGACTGGAAAAATATATTTGTTGGATGTATAAATGCAGAAAAAGATTGGGAAACCCCAAAAGCTGCAACTAGTATCATTCAGTGCTCCTTCACACGTACTATCTTCATTTATTAGTCACCAGCACATCGAATTATGAGACAAGAAAATCTCTTATTGACCAGTTTAGTAAGTATCGCTCTCACACTGAAACTGCAACAGGGATAAGTAAAGCAACCAATGACCAATTTAAATTCTCAGGGAACTAGCAGCCAAATAAACAAAATATATTCCTGAGATTATCATGAAACCATATATTAATTTACGGTCGAGATTTTCCATTTGACACACTTCTCACTACAGAAAGTTATAAAGGGACTCAAATATGATTAACAAAATATATCCAAGATCATATATTAATTAGCTCTTCAAACTACATAACATGAGTTCTTTATCATGATCGCAAGATAGCAAGTTTTAAATTACAAGACCATAAATATAAACTAATCCAGTATCATAACATTGCCACCATTGCATGACAGTTAAAATCATCTTGGAATAATTCTTTTTCAGCTCGATGCACCAAAGATGGCAAGTATTTTTAGACAGGGTTTAGAAATAAACTTACATTAGAAAGTCTAAATGGGCAAAACTTAGGCTTCCCCTTCCGACCATATTTAAGAAGTTGAGCTCCCTTTTTCAAAGCTATCAATGCCTGAGGAAACATAAGAGGTTTTAAATAATTATGAGAAGGGTATTCTATATTTTAAAGTATATGGAACAAAAGAACAGAGAGGAGGAAACACCAGCTGAATATTTAGATAATTAGATTGCATAACTTCTGGGCTGATATAGTAATTACAGTGAAATAACAAGTTACAAATTATTGAAGCAACAAATCCTTGTGCACTCATGAAATTTTATTTACATGCCAACTTCTCGATTGTTACCGAAGCTATTTGTTGGAGAATCAGATTCCTGCCTCCCATTTCATAGTTAGTCTTAACGTTAACATTCTACCAAAATATATAAAGCTATCAAAGAAAATTGGAAGCTATCAGGCCTAAAGATCATATTATTAAAATCCCAATAAGCTAGTACACATTTCTTTACACAACGGACGGCAATTTTCATCAGTTAATTTCTTCTAGCAAAAAGCAGTTCCAAGCACCGTTTAAGATTAACAAAACCAGCAATTTATAAAACTTGCACAAAAGGGAAATTAATATTAAGGCCGCAAGAAACGAAATGACTACTTATTAAGGTTACTATCCAAAGTAAATAATCCAAAATCCTAGGCCATGAAGAATAATTTGCTCCCATTTCTTGGCTACCGTACAGTCGTAATCGAATGTGATTTTACATCTTAACTAAGCATCCCAAATTGAAACCTCAAACTAACCACTTCACGTACAAAAACCTCCCGGAAAGAGAGAAGAGATTTTGCACACAATTTCTTACAACGTAAAAGTCCATTCTTTTCCCATTGCAAGCACGAAAAGAAATCAAAATTTCTCAGCAAGTTGGCACTTGAGTTGAAAAATATCATGTAAAGAAAAATGAAGGGTCCAAGACAAAATTCCACTAGTTTTAACTCTTTGAAACGCATAAATATAGCAGGGTTTTTCAGAGGGAGAACCTGGTCAATGTCACGGTTGGCATTCCCGTAGCAAACAAGATCTGCCATTCCATGTGAAGATATTTACCAGAACGCCACCTCCGACTCCGATCGCTCACCGGAGCTCCGTTCATCATATACCATCTAACTCACTCGTCACATCAAAACCCCCGCTCTCTCCCTATCTTTCCAGCCCAAAACCACCAACTTCTTCTTTCACAGATCTGCTCCTATCTTTACAAGCGACAAATAATTCAAAATTCCCAAGTCAAAGCCGCTGATCGCCAAGCTTGACTCGCCTAACAACAGAGGCTGTCTTCTTGGAATTGTCGACTACAGTTGCAGCTTTCACGTCAAATGGAAGCGCTGAAGCGGCGAAACAAAGACGTGGCCGCGTCGCCGGACGGAGAAAGAGAGGAGGGAGGGAGGGAGGCCTATTTATTATATTAAAATATAATTTCATGTAATTAAAATGTGATCAATTAAATAAAATATAATTAA
>JANTNU010000002.1:9551605-9561695 GCA_024752395.1 Erythroxylum havanense
AATAATTAAAATATAATAAAGATATATATAAACTAAAATGAATAAGATATAAACAAAAAAAATAAATTAAATAATCTGCAATTTTACAATATGATAATGGACTATTTTGTAATTTTTAAAAATATCATGGACAATTTTATAATTTTAAAAAATATTTTTGTATTATTGTAATATTTTAAATACTTTATATTATTCTTAATTTTATAATTGTATAATGATAATTATCTTTATTTATATTAATTGTGATTTTTATTTATATGTAAAATATTTAAAAATTATTGTTATTTCATATTAATTATCATTATTATTTATTATTAAGATTTTTAAAAGCATAGTTGATATTATACAGTACAATATATCAATATGGACTATTTTGTAATTTTTAAAAATTTTAGGAATTATTTCATAAATTAAAAAAATTTCAAAACGGTACCCGATATCAATAGGTATCGGTATAATTTTATTTCAAAGCTCAATTTGGTACCGAATCTAGTACGGTATTCATATGTTAACAAATAAGAGGTCAGTCTAATAAATTATTAAATGAATTAATGCACAACATAAAATATAGAAATTGAATCGCGGCGTTTTAATAAGAAAATATAAATAAATGGAAAAACAGGAATTTGACTAGAAGTAGACCGCAAAATCGCAAGCCAGAGAATGTGCGAGAGCCAGGAGATAGATCTCTAGATTAGGGTTTTAGTTCATAAAAGACCCTGTCCGCGGTATCGAAATCCCAAGATCTGACCTTCACCTTCCTTACGCGTTTATTCGCAGACGTATACATTCATTCATAATGACCGACGGCTACTGGAATCGGCAACAGCAAGCACTGCTCCAACCCGCTGCTATTCTCAAACGTCAGCGTACTGAGTACGGTATGCCTCTTACTTTTTTATTTAATTGGCCTTTCTGTTACATTCGATTGAGCAATGTACTGGTACCTATTTGATTGTGGTATGTGGATTCATCTCCAACTAGGTTTTGTGTGTCAATGGTTTGGATGTTAATTTAGGGGTATTTATTTATTGCTTTAGTCTGATGCCCTTTGGGTACTCATCAAAAAGAATTTCTTGAGGTGGAATGCTCTATGTTCTTGGACATTTCTCTTTTGTAACGTTGGACAAGAATTACGTGATTTTAAAGATTTTCTGGGGCATCCAAGTTACGGTGTGTCGATGTAGCTAACCTTAGTCCTTCAGTTTTCTTGGAGTTTCATCTGAACATTGTATACATCTCTCCCTTTGAGTCATTTTATAGCTAATTCGGTCCTTCAACTTTAAACTGCAAGGCTTAATTTTATGGTAGTTGGTGTACTACACTGATTCATTTCAACTTTGGCTCTGTTTGCTAGCAAACTCCTTGTGAGTTTTATGGCGACAGTAAACTTTTTCTTTCTGTGCATATTTTTAGTATAAGTCACCATGCAACTGCTCTCTGTTTTCTTTTCTCTGTTTTTTTCCCCTTTCTTTTATAACATGGGATTTTCAAATTCAACCATTCCTTCGAACTGTTAGATCCATAGCCTTCTTAGAAAATGACTGTTATAGGCCCTAGACCGATTTCTGGTCATAGGACCCTGCAAAATAATATTTTTTCCTATTTTGGTAGGTTAGGAAGCAAGGGCTCTTCAGAGAGAACCCTTCAGTCTCTTAAAGAAAGGAATTACAAAAGTAAAATTCTGCTTACTTTATTTCCAGCTTTGAAAAGCTTAAATAGATTCCTCTTGACGGCCTTAACACTTCTAACAACTTCTAATAAAAGGTATAAAATCTAAACAAAAAAAATAGAAAAAGTTTTTGACTAATTCAAATTCAAGAATAAACTTATCTTCTTTTCTATCTTTCTCTTTTTCCCTTGAGTGAATCTCTTGTATACTTGGTCAAAAGGGATTATCCAAACAGATTCCCCTTTGTCCGGCTGGAGTGCTTGTTGTTACTGATTTGCAACAGAACTCTCCCCATCCAGAATGCGCTTGAGCTCAGCTCTTTTTCATAAGTTGTGTCGTTTAGGGAAAGGGCAACTGAAAAATGCAATTGGAGGTCCTCCTTGTTGAAAAACAACTCCCACCCGAGTCAAAAGCGTCACATTCGACTATAAAAACCATGCTAAAATCAGAAGAGCCAATATTGGAGTTGATGTAACTGCAATTTTTATAGGTGCAAGGGCTTTTGAGGACTCTGGATTCTAGGAAAAATAATGTTTCTTCAACATGGCCGTCAAAGCAGCTGCAACAGTTCCATAGTTGCTAATAAATTTCTTGTAATAGCCCATGAGTCCCAGTCCCAGATTTCCCTGTAAAGCATGAACAATACTTGGTTTCGACCATTGAATCATGGCTGCATTCTTTTGTGGGTCAGCTTCAGCTCTTTAGGAGGAAACCAAATGCCCCCACTAGGAAATTTGGGTGTGCCCAAACGAGCATTTTGACTGTTTTAGATATAAGTAGTATTGTTTTAACAATCTGAACACAAATCGAAATTGCTGAATGAGTTCTGCCTATAGATGAGTGTAGATTAAGATGTCGATAGATGAATGTAGGTTAAGATGGCGCGGAAGAAAACCAATAGACTTCCTAAAATATTGTTTGAATACATAATTCATGAGGGCTTGAAACGTGGATGGTGCATAGGAGAGATTGAAGGGCATGACCAAGAATTTGAAATGGCCATGATGGGTGCGAAAAGTTTTCTCCATATTTGTTGCCCTTATTTTGACTTGATGATACCATGAACCCAGGTCTAACTTTGAGGAGTAACAAGCCCCATGTAACTCTTCCAATCGTTCATCAATCACTAGTATAGGAAATGTGTTCTCCATATGAAAATTTAGTGTTCCGTAGTTGACCCAAAATTGCCATGAATTATCAGCCTACTTCACCAAGAGAACAGGAGGAGAGAAAGGGGATTTACTAGGCCCATGATGAGTGCAAAAAGTTTGTCGTCTCCACATCCATCTCTCTTTCACTTGATGATACCCTGAACCCAGATCTACCTTTGAGAAGTAACAAGCCCTATGTAACTCGTCCAATAATGCATCGATCATTAATATAGGAAATTTGTTCTTAACCATATGGCAATTCAGTGATCTGTAGTCAACACAAAATCGCCATGAATTATCAGGCTTCTTCACCAAGAGAACAGGAGAAGAGAAAGGGGATTGACTAGGCCAGATAATTCCTTGTTTGAGCATCTCATCACATTGCCTTTCTTTTTCATTTTCCTGGATATGTGGGTAATGGTAGGGGTGGGCAGTTATGCGACCCACTCCTGGATCTAGAGTTATACGATGATCGCAAATTCTGGATGGGGCTGGGCCTTGTGACGTGTTAAATATGAGTTGGAACTCATTAAGGACTCTTTGGAGTTCTATTAAGGAAGCAATTATGTTGGTGGAGTTCTGTTAAATTTTCATTAAGGAAGCAATTGTGTTGGTGGAGTCCTTTATGCCATTCAACTCTACCTCATGATTATGCCATTTAAATCTCATCTTCATATCAACAAAACCCCAGAAAATAGGGTCGAGCATTCTAAGCCAGTTAATTCCCAAAACAACACCATTTCCACAAAGAGGTAACATATATAAGTTCAAACAGAAAAGTTGAGTACCTAACCATGTGGGCAACAAATGGCATATGCCAGGACAGCATAACGTCTGTTCAATAGCAACTGTAACCCACAATTCAGCATTAGGTTTCATGGGAATTTTCAGTTGTTCCAGCAATGCTGCATCCAAAAGCTGTGAGTGCAAATCGATTAATATTAGTAAAGGCCTACCACTGAGAAACCTCTCCACTTGCATGGTCTAAGATTTGTGCATTCCTGTTATAGCGTGCAGCGATGCTGCTGGTTCTTCAGTCCTCTTTTCCCAGCTCCTCTTCTTCATTAATGCCTGCCGACCAAAACGGTTTTTTCCGTTGATGTTTCGGTTTGTACTACTCATCACAATCCCTTGGCACGCCTTTCTTTCATCCCTGTTTGATTTAGCCTTTTAACAAAAACAGTTTACTGATTTTCCCCTAAGACAACCTTCCATACAGATTCAGCTCTTTGTGTATTGCTCCCCCTTTCATATAATCCGGCAAACTCATTGCACTGATATGGTCTTGAGGATTCTGTAGCTTTACTTCTATAGCAATGGCCCCCTTTAACCTGCTAATGAAAATTTTGACTTCTTGTTCTTGAGACAAAGTACTAGCTCGGGCTGCTAGATGCTCAAATTGCCTTTGGTATTCATCAAGAGTACCAGTTTGTCGAAGTTTAGAAAGTTTTCCTAGTTTGTTGCTGAAGGTGGGAGGGCAGAATCACAAATTATAATTGGTTTTGAAATTCTCGCCTGTCATGAGAGGCCAGTCCCTTTCTAGCTTGATGAACGTCAGCTGGGCATCACCTTCAAGATGGAAGGAAGCTAGCCCTACTTTTTCTTCTTCTGACGTTTGTTGATGAGAAAAGAAGTGTTCACACTGGCTGGGCTATCCCAAGGGATCAATAGAGCCATCAAAATGGGGAAAACCGAGTTTTGAGAACTTAGGAACCAGATTCTGCTCTTCTTGATTTTGCATTCCAGGTTGCGGACATTGGTGATTGTGATGATTTTCCCCTTCTCACGATTTGCAGCTGGGTCACGATAAAGTTCTTCCAACTGAGCTGTCACCATATTTACCTGGTCTCACTGGCTGCCCTTTCCCGTTCTCTTTCTGCTTTAACTCGATCCTCCTTGTACATAGCATAGAGGCTTCAAACTGCTGTTTTTGGGTGCATTATTCTCCCATAATCAGTGGCTCTGATACCAAATTGATATAGGCCTCAGATCAATTTCTGATTATAGGACCCTGCAAAATAGTATCAGGTGGGCTGTTTGTAAGGATTTTTCTTACTTTGTGACCTATCTGGGTAGGTTAGGAAGCAACGGCTCATTATAGCCATGAAGGATCAAAATATGGCCCTGCTATTCCCTCAAAAAAAAAATGATTCTTTTTTCAGTTGCAAGAAACAAATCTCAAACAAGATGGATTATGCTCTTGTTATTTAGCTTTGCATGTTTCTTTCTGAGTTTTGCAGATCTCCCACATTCTGGGATACCTTCAATGGAGATGCCTAGCTATTATCCAAAGGAAGATGATCGTGCAAGGTATCAGCCTGTGAAGGATACAAAGACGATTGGATCAGCATATGATCGCTATCTTCAAACTGCGGTACCACTGTCAAACCTTATAATTTTTCAGTTGTTATCCATCACTCATTAAATTAATCTTACTAAAAATGCTGTTTATAATTGTATTTAAAGCAAGTTTCTCCATTTAGTTCTGGAGAAGTGAGTGCATTAAACAGAAGTGTGTCAGCAAAAGCTGTTAGCGGAATGAGTGCTCTTCCAATAGCTGATGCCATAATGGACCACTCTCGAGCTAGTGCCACAGATATAGCAGCAAATGGCCGAGACATCGGCTATGGTGGCCTGCCCTCTGTAGATACAGTTGCTAGACCAAGTCGTGAAACTGTACCCCTACCTCCGGATGCTTCCAATACTTTATATGTTGAGGGGCTACCTCCTGACAGCACAAGGCGAGAAGTAGCTCGTATCCTTTTGACAATATACTGGTGCTAAACAATTAAGATTTATACTTTTTTTTTTCTCACTTATAAGATTTGTATAGTGGCTTCCGACTTTTTCTTTTACCTTTTTTATTCCTTTACTGGACCGTACAAGATATCTTTCGACCTTTTGTTGGGTACAAGGAATTGAGACTAGTGACAAAAGATTCCAAACTTGTAAGTGAATCCTTCAAATAGTTCACTGGGTTTGGTTATCTCCGACACTACATAACGTTTATTTGTTAATTATGCAGCGAGGTGGGGATCCTATTATCCTTTGTTTTGTTGATTTCGAAAGTCCAGCCTGTGCAGCGACTGCAATGAGTGCATTGCAAGGTAGACATCCTTCTTATTCTTCTCAGGAATCAGTGTTGAGGATGGTGAATCTATTTTGATTTGGAGCCTTGAAGACCTAGGTTTAAAATTCACGTATTATATCAATTGCGCAGTTTCCCTAAACAGGTATGCTAACATAATTGATGGAATCTGCAGGTTACAAGATGGATGAACACGATCCAGATTCTAACTATTTGAGGTTGCAGTTCTCTAGGCACCCAGGTCCAAGATCGGGCCCCGGAAGTCGTGGAAAGAGATGAAGAGGTTTTGTGTTGGAAAACGTAGCTTGAATCTGTGTCAGTTTCCTAGTGCTAATTTTTCAAGTTTAGGTGTGCATTAACAGTGTATTGTCCAAAAAAACTTTGATCAAGATTGTTGGGTCCTGGTTACACTGATTATTAGCACTTTAGATCAACCAAGGTATGAGAGGAAAAGGAGAAAATTTAAGGACATTTTTGATAGAAATACATGGTTTTGTGAAGCAAAATATTGTACTGTAATTATTGTGTGGCAAGCTCTTCTTACATTCATTTGTATGTATTATTGAATAAACATATACTTTGTGTTCACAAGAAGACTTTATTTCTTGCAACTTAAGGTCATTGTATGGCAGGCTTCTGACGGGGTTTTTCCATGAACCTTCGGGTGAAGTTAAATATAATACGTGAAATTTTAGGACCCCCCAGAAACACCAAACCAAAAGGTATTTTAAAAGGGCAATTTTTTTTCTTTTTTCTTCTCTCGTCTGAATGTTTGAGTTTAAGAGAGAGATTCCATTTAAGTTCCTCTGAGCCAGATATGCGAAGTAACCCAACTTTTACTCAACAAGCGTTTTAGGTCTTGTCTAAATGTCATTTAAGCATTCATTTAAGCATTCCTATCGTGTTATTTAAGTAAAGAGATTATAGCTGCCAAAGAAGTCGCAGTCAACTAGCAAGCTGTTTCTAAGAAATGATCCGCAATGCCGGTCCTTCGAATCATTTGGAATACGTCACTATCGAGCAATAATCATATACTTGTGGACGGAATTCAGCCTCTGGAGTCGGAAACAATTTGTATGCAAATCGCGACAATTGCCTTCAGAAAAGGTCTAAATCATTTATTATCTTTTCAAACCTCTATTCGCCATGACTAGAGAAATATACGTTTATGTGATCTTTTAATCGGGTATGAACTGGAATTTGGGAAAATGAAAGAAGTACTACTATGAGCTATGCAATAGTCATCTTTTTCTTTGAGAAAGAATGTGTCATTACATTAGTAAAATTAAACGACGTAAATAATGACTGATTACATATAGCCCTCGGATTACATTATCTAAATGTCATCTTGTAGTGGTGGTCCAAAGACTGAGGAAGTCTTAGCCCCAGGATAAGGGTTATGGTCTAATAGCGCAAAACAATCAGCGCCCTTTTCTATTCTAGATTCTGCCCGCTCTAGTTTCCTCTCCGTCGCCTATACTGCATGTACTTCTAGCATGTGTCTTCAGCCTCACATTTTTACTCGTTCTTCATTAGGAAACTTCCACAAATCTGTCTACTCTGTTTCGTCACTTTTTTTAAAATTTCAAAAAATGTTCTTAAATCAAAATACGTCAAGTTTTAACTCTAATAAGGTATTTGGTTAATCGGAATCACTATTCCATTCATGATTTATTTTTGATAATAAGTTATCCCCTTATTTGGTTAAAAAAAATACATAATATATAATCTTGTTGGGTATCTCTTTAAATCTCAAATACTAGCTACGTGAATTTTGTAAAGGCAAGTTTTGTTTTACTTTCAAATGGTAGCCCACTAAATAAAGAGTTCTTTGATTGACTCATAAGTGGTAAGTTTTGGGGGTATAGATCCTCTGTACCCTTATCCTGTACCTATTCTGTCCCCTTTTGATCTCAATCATCCAATACAATGCATTAGATGGTTGAGATCGAAAGAGGACAGGGGGTATTGGGTAAAAGGGGACAGAGGATCTGCCCCCAAGTTTTGGTGGCTTATTAAAGAAGCCAATTTATGATGAAATAAAAAAAGGCTTTACCCTTCTTTTCAGAAAGAGAGGTGGTTGCTTTAAAAGAGGAGAAAAAGAAAGGTCTACTTTATTGTTTTGACGTGTGGGACAACAACTATTTGGTGAGATAATAACGAAGAAACGAATTATCATTGACAAATATTCGGTGTGTGGTATCTTTTAAGTTTGTAGAGAGTACCAAATTGATTGAGGTTTTCAATTTGTACTAGAACCTATAGATAATTGTACTTGTTATTGAGATTATTATTGTTGGTTGCAGATTATACTCTTTAATTATTATAATAGATTGATTTTATTATGTGGAGGTTTGGACGGTGATTTTTCCCTAATTGAGAGGAGTTTTTCACATAAAGTGCCTATGGGTTGATTTAATTTCTTGTACTTTATTTCTCTTGCTATTATTGTTGTTGTGATCATAGTAATTTTTTCAACAAATCTAATGATTTACTTATTCCTCGAGTTTGGAGAATAAGTAAAGTCATTATCTTCCTATCTTTATCTATTTCAAGTGAGTTGGAAATAAAAATGAAGAATTGTTGAACAGAAATATCCTTAAGAAATCTATATAATTACTTAATAATAATAATAATAATAATAATAATAATAATGTAGTTAGTGAAAACTAATGAATATTTGTTAGCTATTCATTTGTCATTTTAAATTTATGTTTTGAAACTAAATATTGGCATTATGTCATCATTAAAATCTCTTAAAAATAAATCAAACTAAATAATACATATTTTATTCTATTTCTCGTCTATTTTATTTTCTAAAGAATTATCATTCTGTAATTTATATTAAAGAGTCTTAAATTTTAAATTTATATTAAACGGTCTTAAACTAATTAGTCTACCTTTATATATAATTTATTATTATATAAAATTAAAAATTTCCCAAACATTAGATATTTTTAAAATTAATTTATAGTAAAATAATATTTAAAATAGATATTATTTAATTTTTTTAACACAAACTATTTGTTAATTTTTTTTGTGATTGGATAACAAAATTATAATTTTTAAAACTATAAAGAAGCTTAAAATAAAGGAGTGATGAATGTGGACATTGGTTCAAGCACACAGAAAATGGCAAATAAACCGGGCCAAATATATTAAATGCGGCTAAAAGTCATCAAATAGAGCCAATTACTTTTCAACACACTTAATTTCTTTAGTTGACGGGTCCTTGTTCTTTACTTTGTACAAGAAAAGCAATGGTAGAGGTAACGTGTAGAGTCATCGTGCTATAGTCAACGACGATGGCCCATCAAAGACAAGTTTGAAGCTTTGTTCGCATGTCATCGTCATATAGCCAATGGCGATGCCCCGTCTAATGGAATTTAATCTAATCATGCCAAAAGTTTCAATCAAAGACACCTTTGAAGCTTTGTTAATTTGCATGGCATCTTCAAAACCAAATATCTAACAAGAAGCATTATTTCCTTTGATTGATTGACTAAAAGCTCCCAAAATAACAACAACGAAAATAACTTCTCAATAACAATTTGACTTACGTGTAAAGTTTGGAGAAATCCAAAATAACACGATCTTATCTTTAAAGTTTGTAGAAATTTTAAAATATATAGTTTTATTTTTAAATAATAAAAATATTATTTTTTATATTTAAAAAAATTTAAATGATCTGTTTTATATTAATTGTAGTTATTATTTATATGTATGTTAATAGAAACAAATACATTATTGTTATTTTAAATTTATAATTATTATCAATAATATAAATATAAAAAATTATTTTTAACAGAAAGAAACAAAAAAGAAATGGAAATTAAAAACCATAATTAAAACAGAAAATAAAACAAAACAACCCCTAAAAAATATTACTTACACATATTCTCTTACCCGTTTATTATTTCAGTTACTCAAGGAAAATCGTAAGATGATCTCCTATGTGCAGAATATAAGAAAAGGGAACTGATCATTGGATCGATTTGGACTACTTGATTGTTAGACCCCTAAGTTCCGGAGCAGTTCTCAGCTACCTTGATGAGGAGCCTTAGGCAAGAGGTTAGCTGGATTCACATATGAGGAAGGCATACGAAAATACTAAGGCAAATACGGGCGAGTGGGATCGGACTTGGTGCGAATTTTGGTAGAGCATCGGACCTTGTGGAG